>JBBBDQ010000357.1:3625000-3635000 GCA_037127315.1 Ascarosepion bandense | reverse complement strand
AACCTATTTAATTTTTTTTTAATCATTTCACCCCAAGCAGGGCGGGACCGCCACTAACGCGCAGTGAGAGAGAGAAAGAGAGTGAGAGGGAGAGAGAGAGAGACAGACAGACAGACAGAGTGAGAGAGAGGAGAAAAACAGGGTACAACGAGTGTCGAAGAAAGGATTAAACATGGATGGTATACAAGGGGACAGAAAACTGAAATTGACGTTTCATTTAAACTTTTGGAGATTGTAGCTATCGCGAAAGCCAGTAAAACTTCTTCTTTTCGTTCTTCTTCTTCTTCTTCTTCTTCTTCTTCTTCTTCTATGTGCTTTGTCTTTTCAGGACGTAGGCGTTCATGGCCTTCCACGTCTCTCTATCCCTGGTGGCTCTTAGTAAGCCTTCTCCTGTAGCATCTCGCAACCCCCGTTCAGGCCCTTCAAATATGTTATCCGCTGCTTTCCTTTGTCTCTTTTTTCCTTCAGTCTGGCCTGTTAGTATCATAAGCCCTCCTTCCTCATTGCATGTCACAGGAATTTCAGTTGTCTCTTCCTGATGCTCAATATTAATTTCCTTTTCGTTTCCATTCTTTCCAACACTTAATCATTGCTCACATGCTCGGTTCATGATATTCACAGCATCATTCTGTAGAACCACTTTTCAGCTGCTTCAAGTTTTTTATTTATCTTTGATGATATTATCCAGCATTCACTGCCATATTGAAGAACTGACATCACATAGCAATCTACTACTCTCTTCTTTGTTTCTATTGAAAGTTTCCTGTCTCTTAATACTTTACTGAGCTTCTGGAACGTGTTCTTCACCATGCCAATTCGCTTTCGGATCTCTGTCTTTCCGTCTTCTGTTAGAACACTTCCCAGGTATTTAAATGTTTGTACTTGCTTGATTTTAGTATCCCCCACCTGTATTTCACTCTTGTGCAAATTAATTGAAACAACTGCTTTAGTTTTCTATCTTTCACCATTTTACCTCTACTAGAGTGACAGGGTGCAATAGATTTTTTTTTCTCAGATTAGGTCATTTCCAGTGGCGTGCAATAATATGTATCTATTTTTGGGGTGTATGATGAAATTCATTATGCCTTGAAAAATATTGCGTCATCTGTGATTACATCAGATTTTTATCACGCCCTGATAATATTGTGTCGACTGTCGATTATGCAAACTGAAGAAGAAAAAAGTTACGATGTATACTTGATCAGGGAAAGTGTGAAACATTCTAGGAAGACATTATACGTTTTGTTTCAATTAATTTGCACAAGAGTGTAGGCACACATCAGTTTGAACATTGCTTAACGTCAGTAAACATATAGGAACCGATGTTTCAAATCGATTAAACCATAATACTATTTTGATTCTTATTCTAATGATCTCTTTTGTTTCCATTTTCCTTAAATGTTTCTCGTTGTTTACATGTTCTGTCTATTTTAATCCTCAGCATCCTTCTGTAGAGCTATCTTTCTGTTGCCGCATGTCTCCTTTTTATATGTGATGTGATTACTTAACATTCACTCCCAAATAGCCGAATCTTCTTCATCTAACAGTCGTGTCTCTTCAGGACATGGGCTATAATAGCACTCCACAACTTCTATGTCTTTTGTAGCTTTTGGTAAGGCATGCCTTTTTACTACCCCTTTCAGTCCCTGTTCTACAATACACTTTCAAAATCTTATTGGGTATGTTATTCGTTGTTTTCGTCACTCTCACTTACATTCAATATACCTTGTGAGTGTCAATTTCTCCAACTCCTCTTTCTCGATTATATACCCCAAATATGTTTCTTCATCCTTTTTGTTTTTATTTTACTTAAAACATCCCCCATTGCTTACATGCTCTGTCCATGATGTCCTCGGCATCTTTCTGCAGAACTCTATTTCTGTTGGATCAAGTCTCTTCATCTATGAAGAGCTTGTCTAGCATTCACTGTCATATAGGAAAACCAATATTAACAATTCTGTACCATTTTCTTTGTTTCTGTTAACGCTTTGTTTAGATTTCAGTGGAGATCTTGCGTCTAGTTTATCATGTGAATGTCAGATTTCTCACTATATGTTTCAGAAAATGCCATTACCTCTTTCTAAGGCTAATTCCGAGGCTAGATTAGATGGCAAAAACAGTCGTCGCACACCACCAAAAACAATCACTGATTTGAATAGAACAAGATCCGATTAAAATCCAAAGCACAATAATGGAGGAATTAGCCAAATGCCTCACAGTACTATACTACTTATATGAAGTTTTCCAAGCCTTTGGTTCTTCTAAAGAACTCATCCACTTACCTAAGGAAGCAGTGCAAACTAGACAGTTGTTTGGTTGGTTGGGTGGTTGGTTGATTCATTTAACCAGCATATTAACCTTCATTAGGTCATTTAATGCTGGAAATGGTTTTGATTTGTTTTATTTAGTTTATTTGTTTTACTGTTTTTGTTTTGCAAGATTCATTGAGATTTGTTTTAAGGGCAGGGTTCCAGAGTCCTACCCTTGTTATTTAACCCATAACTGGAGGAAAGAGAAGGTTTAATACCTTTCCCATGGGTACCAGTGATTAAGTATTAAGGGTATTCAACTGGAATTCGAACTCGACTCACCGATTTCTCTTTCCGAGTCGATATTCATAGCACCACAACGCACATCCGTCCATAAACGCTTACAGTACCTGGTATTCAAACCAGACAGTCAGATGCAGACAGTTCTCAGAAACTGCAATCTACCTGGCATTAAGGGATTTAAGTCTTGTTCATGGTCACACCTCGATTTTGTGGAGACAAGAAGTCGGTTTACTTTTCAATTAGTGAGCTGCGATGAAAAGATCAGTCTCTCCTCGCTTGACTGTAGCTGCGATAAAAAAAATCGGTTTAACCTCGTTTGTCTGTTGCTGCGATGGAGTAATCGGTCTTATCTCGCTGTCCATGTTTGCAATCAAAAGATCGTTCTCACCTCGCTACCCGTAGCTGCGATCAAAAGATCTGTCTCATTCCGCTGCCCAGCAAAAAGAAAATCATGTCTGCATGTATCAACATCAACTCTGATACGTTAAGAATCTTTCAACATTCTGTCAGTTAGTTAAGTGCCATACGTGATACACGCTTGGGCGATCATGTCTCGAAAGAGACATGACTGACTGGACAGAAAATTATCTCGCACTAGGTTGCCATTGCTTTCTGCGGTAAACTGGTTGCCGACCAAGGCTATAGAACCCAATCTGTCCTGTTATTTAACCCATAACTGGAAGGAATAGACGGATTAATACCTTTCCCAAGGGTATTTGTACGTAAGTGAATGCAATGAATTCAGCTCGAATTCGAACTCGGCTCCCCGATTTCTCGTTCCCCAATGCATCACAACGCACATTCTGTATTCAGCTTATATAAAACAATTCCGAATGCCTGTCCATCAACTGAAGATTTTCTGTTATTATTCTTTATAAGTAAAATTTCTGTCTATAAATCCAGGTGTGGGTATTTTTGCCAAATATATTTTTCAAACAAATTTTACACCTGACCGTCAACGAAACTAGGTACCGAGCTGACCTGGAGTCACTCACGGCCACCAAATACAGCGACCTCACACTTGTATCTGGTATTGCAAGCTGCAGAATGAATATGTTGGACATATGGATATATAAACAATTGCTCTGATTTAAGCAGTCTCTCTACAATATCACAGAGGAATGTATGATTAGTATGTCAGACGAGTGCGTTTGTGTATGAGAAGTTCAACGGTAATGCATTCGCTACAGACTGGCCAAATTTTACACAAGACCATTAAAGAAGCCAGGATTAACATGGGTGAACTATAAGCCCCCGAATACAGAAGAATGAAATCTCACTCCAGCATTTTGAAATGAGATTGAGACAGCTTTAGATATAACTGAGTCAAACTCTTCGATATCCCAGGAGAAGTGAGAGTCGGCATGTCAGACAAGTTCTTTTATAAGAGATTGGCTTAATTTCACAATAGATCATCAAAAATAGCCAGGTTTAAACAGGAGTTAATTCCGATCACTGAATCGTGGAGACCTCACCTCTGTATCCGGTATTACAAGCGTAAGAACGAGAATTTTGGGCGCAAGGATATATAAACAGGGATATATAAACAGCCAATTATTAAGTTTTGTTTTGCCCCTGTTCGATATCACGAAAAAATGTATGGGGTGTTCCAAAAGTCCCCAATGTACATTACTGACCATAAGTTTTGGACAACTTAAATTTATTTTCTAAGAGAAAGAAATAACACATTTTATGTCTTAGAAGAATAAATATAGATATATTTCATTTTTGCTCACAATTGTACAATAATTAAAAACAAAATTAACATTGAGTAATTTCAAATTTAATTTAAGTTAATTCATATTTTCTTTTCATCAAAGAAACCATCACGAGCCTTTATTACAGCAGAGTAAATCCTTGGCATTCTTTCTAATCTAAACTTACTTATAAATGGAACTTTGTCTGTGTGTGTGTCTGTGTGTGTCTGTGTGTGTCTGTGTCCGTTACCTAATGACTCCGAAACAGCTGAACCGATTTTCTTGAAAATTTACACAGTTGTACTATAAGCGTCTACAAGTGTTCAGGTTGCAGTTCTTAGAATAGTGCAGAAAATTTGATATCGATACCAGGAAATCAAAATTTGACTAACATCCATTCATTTTTCTTTCAGTCTACGGTTTTGCTTTAACTGGAAACAACTATTGCTTTTTAGTCTTTCGTGCCAACGTCCAAAGAGTCTGAGCTCCATGACCAATGGAACTTTGTCTGTGTGTGTGTGTGTGTGTATGTGTGTGTCTGTGTGTGTGTCCGTTACCTATAGACTCCGAAACGGCTGAACCTGATTTTCTTGAAAATTTATACAGTTGTAATATAAGCGTCTGCGACTATTCTTAGCTAGGCTTGTGTCGAGGTACCCCCGATAAATATCGAAAATCGATAATCGAAAAAATCGGGTTATAGAAAGAGTGGTCCAATTTTAATCAAATTTGATACACTCAGAGACAAAGGCATAAGAAATGATATTCAGAAGTTTCAAGCGCAGAAAATCGATAACATATATATATAAAAAGTAAGATGTTTGTGTGTGTGTCTGTTTATCTGCCTGTATGTCTGTATTTTTTTCAGCCCTTTTATTTTAGTTTTTGCTTCGGGTTTGGCTCTAAGTACGTATAATTGTAGTTCTTAGTCTCAGCCATGATGCCATTTAATCAGAGGACTTATTTAACCTTCAAAATTCAGTTTGCGACGAAGAAAACTTATTTGATATCGATACCAGAAAATCAAAATTTGACTTACATCCATTCATCTTTCTATCAGTCTACGGTTTCGCTTTAACTGGAAACAACTATTGCTTTTTAGTCTTTCGTGCCAACGTCCAAAGAGTCTCTAAGACCATGGATTCGTTTTAAAGCTTTCATTACACCCGAGCAACCCCGGGCTATACTGCTAGTAATAAAATAATTCAGAACTTATACTGGTAGAAAATCATTTGCATACTGATAGAACATAAACTGGGTAGCTATACAACAATAGAAAGTGGCGTGAGACAAGGTCTTCTCACCAGATTTATTCAATAGCGACGCTATTCTACGGGAATTGAAGAGCTTACCAGGATTTATTAACGGTGGCCGGAATCATAACAGCATGCGAGACGCAGATAACACTGTGTTAATGAATGACTCGGAAATAAAATTACAGCTCCTTCGAAACAGGTTAGTCAAATAAAGCGATAAAAAAGACTATCGCATGACTAACTGCAAGAAGACAGAAGGTATGGTCATCAGCAAGAGAAAAAGACTAAGATGTCCAACATTTACAAATTGGAGGTGTCAACATTAGACAGGTGCAGAAATTTAAATATCTGGGAAGCGTTTTTACAGAAGATAGAAAATATGACACTGAGATCAAAAAGAGGACTCTTTAAACTAAACAAGGTACTGAAATACGGAAAAATGTCGTTAGAAACAAAGAAAAGAATGCTGGATTTATGTCCTCTTATATGGCAGAGAATGCACGACATTCAAACCACAGACGAGGAGAAATTTGGGGGCAGCAGAAATGTGGTTCTATAGAAGGATGCTTAAAACTCCATGGATCGAGAGAGTAAGCATCAACGAAAGTAAAGAAACGTGGAGCCTGGTCAGTATTTAGATGAGTGACCGCTTGGGAATACCAGGCGCTGTAAGCGGTCAGTGATGGATGTGCGTTGTGGTGCAGTGGATGTCGGCTTGGGAGGAGAAATCGGTGAGCCGAGTTCGAATTCCAGTTGAATACCTTGCATTCGCTTAAGCACTAGTACCCTTGGGGAAGGTATTAATCCGTCACTTCCCTCCAGTTATGGGTTAAATAACGGGATGGGGCCTGGCGGCAACTCATCTAGTGTTGGTGTCACAATAAAAACACTCTTGGTAGTCCTGGTGAAGCATCAAGTATTCAGCTATTTGACAAGATTATGAATTTCGCTACAAAACTGTGCCAGGGTTCCAAATGCACAGGGAATACTGGAGGTGTGTAGTGGGTTCTATCTCGGCCAAGGCCGCCAAACCCGAATGAAAATGGTAACAGAATCAGTAAAAGCCTGAGATGCGAGTTACGAATTGTATGTATACATATCAAGTAGTTGCAGAAGCTCAAATATAGGTGAAGCGTTTTAACAGAGAGTCGAATATGTGGCACCAAGTTCCAAACAGGCATGAATCTAGCGAAAATGAATTCCAAAAGCTAAGTATGGTGTTGAGAAACGGAAAGATTTCGTTAGAAACAACAAAAATAGTCCCGGATTGTCATATGGTATCCATCCTCGTATATGGCATTAAATGTTAAACAATTTCCCCGAGAATAAAGAAAAAAGAGAAGCAGCAGAAATATGTTTATACAGAAGGATACTGAGAATTCCATGGACGGAGCGAGTAAGCACTGAGGTATCCTTAAAGAAATTCACAACTGAAAAAATAATTATGATTAAAATCAGGAAAAGACAGAACGTGGGAACGGATATGTTAGCAAAGGTAAAAAAACTACTGAGAGCCAATCAAGTTAAAACGCTGTGTAGAGCCTTGATCGCTTATGTCCTGAACGGACACAGCTCACAGAAAAAGATTTATCTGGTGATCTTGTGTAAATGAATGACGGAACTAGGAAACGGATATCTTAGCAAAGGTAGAAAAATTGCTGATAGACACTCAAGATAAACAGTTGTGTAGAGCCTTGATCGCTTATGTCCTGAACGGACACAGCTCACAGAAAAAGATTTATCTGGTGATCTTGTGTAAATGAATGACGGAACTAGGAAACGGATATCTTAGCAAAGGTAGAAAAATTGCTGATAGACACTCAAGATAAACAGTTGTGGAGAGCCTTGATCGCTTATGTCCTGAATGGACACAGCTCACAGAAAAAGATTTATCTGGTGATCTTGTGTAAATGAATGACGGAACTAGGAAATGGATATCTTAGCAAAGGTAGAAAAATTGCTGATAGACAATCAAGATAAACAGTTGTGGAGAGCCTTGATCGCTTATGTCCTAAACGAACACAGCACACAAAAGAAGACTTCATTCAATTTATTCAGAACTATCAATTTTTTTATTCAGACAAAAAAATATTATGTATATTTAATGTAACTGAATTTTGACAGTTGGCTCGTATCTTAAAAAATTCGCAGACAAAGAAATATGCACACGCTTGTACCTATTGCTCTCAGTGAAGTGTGTAACTTGACATTTTTATGCTCCGTGCGTGGTAGACTGCTTGCCAACCTGGTCTATAGAACCCAATCTGTCCTGCTGTTTAATCATCAACTCAGTGTCAACCTTCTGTTTAACTCATCAGTAAGTGAGTTAAGTGCCATACGTGATAAACGCTTGGGCGATCATGTCTCGAAAGAGACATGACTGGCTGGGCAGAAGATTATCCCGCAGTAAGTTACCATTAATTTCTGCGGTAGACTGGTTGACAACCAAGGCTATAGAACCCACTCTGTTCTGTTATTCTACCCATACCTGGAGAGAAGAGACGGATTTCCAAGGGTATTTGCGCGTAAGTGAATACAAGGAAATTCAACTGGAATTCGAACTCGGCTCCCCAATTTGTCGTTCCGAGCCGATATCCACTGCACCACACCGTACATCCACGCGTCCGTACGCACACTATAACCTGAATGATAGAGTGTATTTAATAGAGATCTCATTGGATATGCGGGTAGTCTAACGCATACAGGCGTGGAAAACAGACTCGTCAAATTGTTTTGTTTTGTTTTGTTTGTTTGTTTAGGAGCATATCAATTCTGATGGGGTATTTAATGCCGAAACCTAACACATCGCTCCGATTAACAATCCTGAGCTATTATTCATTGCCCATCCTGCAGATCTTAGCTTACAGAACCCGGTATTAGAAAGCGGCCACCCATCTAAGTACTGATCAGTCTCGACGTTGCTTAACTTCGGTAATCGTACGGGAACCAGGGTTTTGAACGTGATTTTCCCTAAAGCCTGGAATAATCGAGTTGAATTACATTTCTGAGCCATTCTATTGCACAAATGACAATCTTCAAAAATTCATAAATCCGCCACTACTCCCATGTCAGCTATGTATTACTTAGCAGGTTAGACTGAGCTCTTTTTCTTTCAGTAACGACCTGTGTAAGAGAAGGAGTTTAAACTCCAAAACGAGGAAAAGACATTAGGAAATCACTGTATTATCTTTCCCCGAAAGTGATAGCAATTTATGGATTATGAAGTAAAAGAAACTGCAAAGGAATGCAACGGTCATCCTACCAAAGTCATCGACCATTTCGACCCGTCAATTGCAAACTGGCGACGAACTTGCAGCATACGAATAAAATATAAACTGAGTAGCTATACAAAAATAGAAAGGTGCGTGAGACAAGGTCTTCACACCGGATTTATTCAAAAGCGACACTATCCTACGGGAACTGAAGACCTGACCAGGATTTATTATTACCTGAAGAAATTACTTTATTGCGTACTTGAGTTTAGCTGTCTTAACAAATATTGCAGTAACACTCATTATTATTAATACAAGTCATTGATCTTCACTAACGATATCCCAGATGTAATAAGATCCCAATACGCTGACGACACTACCGTTTACTCGATCAAAAATCTGCCAGCTTGACAAAGAGAACCTCGCTGCTGAGCTTGAAAAGGACCTCCAATTTGTGGTGGACTGGGGTAAGAAATGGCTCGTGAGTCTTAATGCTTCGAAAACGAAGCTGCTATCTATTAACCATCACAGACAATCGATCCTACCTCCCATTAGCATAGATTAAGCTAGTCTCCCCGAAAGCAAAACACTGCGCTTCTTCCCCTGGTTAACTCTCTCAACAGACCTCAAATAGAATGAATATATCGAACCATAGCTAAATTCGCTGCTAAGAAGGTAGGTTCTCTGTGTAGGGCCAGGGAGTTTTTTTCCCGTCTGAAAATCCTGCACATATATATATATCTACCATCCGCCCGTGCAATGAATACTGCTGTCATATCTGCTATCCACTAAGGGTTCTTGACAAAATCCAACGGAGAATCTGTAATGTGATCGATCCCGACTTAGCAACTCAGATACAGTCATTTTCTCCCCGGCGTAATGTGGCTTCCCTGTGTCTCTTCTACAAATACTTTCACGGCTTCTACTCCGATGAATTTAGCTCATTGGTGCTTCTTATGTATGAATTTACTCGAGCAACTAGATTAGCTAATTAGGTTCCACCGTCTTACTGTGAAACCAATAAAATTTTGCCTCAACTTCTACACTAACAGCTTCTTTTCTCGCACTTCCCGCCTTTGAAATTCCCTTTCGTTTAATTGCTTTCCCGACAGTTACAATCTCCAAGAATTTAAATGTATAGTCAATAGTCATCTCCTATATCACTGACTTGCATCCTTTCTCTCTCTCATGCTCTTTTCTCCGTCCACTCCACTCTCATCACTATTCTCTTCCTTCTCTTACCCATTTCCTGACACCCCCTATAATCTGTCACTCTTTCTCAT
>JBBBDQ010000357.1:3397500-3620000 GCA_037127315.1 Ascarosepion bandense | reverse complement strand
AACTGTAACATAACTAGCGAGATATGTTTGTTTAACCATTAAACATCGTCGAAACACCTAAGCAGCAGTCTAAAATGATTTTAGTTTTGTATTCTTATATGCATTTGTATTTCCACCTATTACTTTTAATAGAGAATAGTCCAAAAGATTTATCTAGTTAATATAAAATGTTAAATAAATAAAAATAGAAACCTCAGTGGATATTGTCCAGAGAAATATGATATATACAGAAGAAAACGGAGGTTTTAAACATAGAATTCATTTCAGCAGTTGTAAAATTTGCAAACTGCTTCTTCAAACCTGAAAAGTCAAATGATTTAACTCAACTTAGAACATTTAAAAAATTAAGGTTGTCACGGCGAGAAAATAAGGTTAGGTGAAGGATAGATGTTTATACTGTAAAACATTGAGGCAACAGATACTAGAAATGTCACAAAAATAAACAAATGATACTCAAAATCACACATATACAAAAAAAAACTAATGGAAAAATAATATACAAGAACAAACAAGAGATTAGATATACAACCGTACATAAAATAAATACACACAAAAGAGGCCCAATATGCAGATAATATACACAAAACTAAAAATAACCAAAGTGAAAAAGAAAAAAAGAAAAGAGCCGATGTACTATAACATAATTACAGTCACAAATAATTCACAATCAGAAAAATTTTAATAGTTAAAAATAATAATTAAAGATTCACAAGGATTTTCTTTAATTATTTTTTCTTTTAAGTAATAAGTTATTTACAGGTGAAATTCTTCATTGAAATAATATGCATTAAATTACTAATATTTACGTATTATTTAATTTATTACAATATTATTATTACGTAAAGTATTGGGTATAACATTTTTAGCGGTTGGAAAGTTTTACTGAAATTTATTTGTCAATATTATAATTATTAATTTGTAAAATACAAAATATAGAGTATCGAAATATAAAGAAAACTACTGAAAAATTTAAAAGTCCACAAGTACAAAATCTGTCCTACGAAATCAAGCCTCAATCAACATTCCAATGCACTGTCGCTTTGTCTTTAAAAAAATGATTGTCTTTTAACAAATCTCTGAAAAAAAATAATAAAGTAAGCCATGTCAGTTTAAAGAGACACATTTTCCATCTGTTCTTGACTTATTATAATACTAGCGTTGCTCGGATGTAATGAAAGCTTTAAAACTAATCCATGGTCCTGAAGCTCAGACTCTTTGGACGTTGGCACGAAAGACTAAAAAGCAATAGTTGTTTCCAGTTAAAGCGAAACCGCAGACTGAAAGAAAAATGAATGGATGTAAGTCAAATTTTGATTTCCTGGTATCGATATCAAAAAAGTTCTTTTCGTCGTAAACTGAATTTTGAACGCTACTTAAGTCCTCTGATTAAATGGTATCATGGCTGAGACTAAGAACTACAATTATACTTACTTAGAGCCAAACCCGAAGCAAAAACTAAAATAAAATGGCTGAAAAAAGTACAGACATACAGGCAGATAAACGCACGCACACACACGCACACACATCTTGCCTTTTATATATATATATATATATATATATATATATATATATATATATATATTATCGGTTTGCTGCACTATTGTAAGAACTGCAACCTTGAAACTTCTGAATGTCGTTTCTTATGTTTGTGTCTATGAGTGTATCAAATTTGATTAAAATCGGACAACTCCTTCTATAAACGGATTTTTTTGATTTTCGATTTTCGATATTTACCGGGGGTACCTCGACACAAAACCTATCTAAGAACACTCACAGACGCTTATAACTATATAAATTTTCAAGAGTATCGGTTCAGCCGTTTCGGAGTCTATAGGTAACACAGTCACACATACACACACAAAGTTCCATTTATAAACAACTTTATATATATATATATATATATATATATATATATATATATATATATATATATATATTGTGCTCTCATTACGATTAAGCTCTCTAGAGAGGAAAATTTAAAAAGAAGCAGTTACCATTTCAGCGATTTACGCACTACTCTTTATTAATGAATTGAGTTCTCTCGGTGACTGGCGTGTGTATACACCACATATACATAACACGCTAAAATTTACCATCGCTCATTCCATGCATCCATGGCTTAAGGAGTAATGTCTCCGACTGATACAAAATCGGTCGATTTTCGATCCCGGCTGGAAACAAGTGGATGTATCTAATCACAATGGTGACCTGTGATACAGCGAAGCAAGCTTGTATGTTGATGAATATATATATATATATATATATATATATATGTATTTGAAAAGATTTGTTTGAACATAATTTTTTTATCTATATTCGTATTTAAGTAGATATTATGTTTATAATCAAACAGTATTATATATTTATTTCTACCAGCCTGATTATTTACGATAAATTTTTGTTACAAAAATGTATGTCATTCGGCAGGATTCAACCCTGCAAACCCTATCCACATAGGAGAAGCCATTAAGTGATCTGGCGAGTCTTACACCACGAATGCCGATCAGTCTAAACAGAGTTAAATTAAGCCTATAACACAATTTGACTTCTTGCAGAGTGATTGCCATTCTTTGTCGAGAGGTCTAAGAGACGCCAGATCACTTGGTGGATTCCCTTATGTGGATAGGGATTGCAGGCTCGAATCCTGCCGAATGACATATTTTCGTTACAAAAAATTAATAATCAGGCGGGTAGAAATAAATATATAATACTGTTTACTTATAAACAGAATATTTCCTTAAATACAAGTACTGATCAAAAATTATGTTTAAACAAAACATTTCAAATTGTCGGTTGGTCATAACCATCTTCGTTAATTTCCGTACTATATATATAACACAAACTTGTAACTATACTCGTTTCGAAAAACCCTCCGCGTTTCTACGTGGAAGGAAAAAATGGTTGTAAAAAAGGAAAGGCCTAAGTACATGGCCATCAGCAAAAGCGATTAGGACTGAGTCAGCACGTAGCCCAAAGAAAAAACCCGAGACGAGTAATCAACTAACAAAAAATGCTCAATACTAAAGCAGAGCTGAATAAGTAAAGTATGCCTAGTGAGCCAACAAACCTACCAAGGTTTCATCTAAGCGAATCGTCAGGGAACGCTTAGGTGAAAACTTGGTAAGTTTATTGGCTCACTAGGTATACTTATATATATAACTATCTATGATCTATGGTCTATTTCTGTATTGAGCACATTTTACAAGTACACAATCGAACTGTGGAGTATATGTCCATTAGTTTAAACCAGCTATGCACGTAGACGCAGACGCACAGACGTACATGTATATGTATTGTTTTTTATCTATCAATCTATTTCATTCTGTTCATATATGTCTATGTGTTTATGGCTATGTCTGTATGTATGTATAAATGTATCTATCTATCTATCTATCTATCTATCTATCTATCTATGTTTCTTCGGAAACATTTTCTGTATCTTTTGCAAGATCGTTTAACTCTTCCTTTTTATTAATTTTTCCTCCCGCTTAAACAACACAGAACAAAGGAAATTTTCTTTGCATCAAAGAAAAGCGAAATAAACCGGGAAGCTTAACGTTTCATTCTGAACATTTTTCCAATTTCCCTGATTTTTATCTTTTATTAGAACAAATGAAGAAAAGGATTCTTGTACTCACTAACCACTCTACCACTATCACCAGCACCACAAAATGTACCCTCTTGTTATTCTGATTCTAATCTTCAAATGACATATGATCGTAGCTCTCAGATCATGCAAGCATACGGGTACGAGTGTATTTCTTTCGTTTATCTGTCGATCATTCCAGGTCAGTTTGTCCTTCGTGCGAGATAACGCAATTACGTAAAGGTATGTCGAAAAGAATGTTCCAAGACAAGAT
Source organism: Ascarosepion bandense (assembly GCA_037127315.1). Taxonomy (NCBI): domain Eukaryota; kingdom Metazoa; phylum Mollusca; class Cephalopoda; order Sepiida; family Sepiidae; genus Ascarosepion; species Ascarosepion bandense. Next base: position 3,616,140 of record JBBBDQ010000357.1, on the reverse strand, counting down.
TCTTCATAATGTTTTATTATACATACAAGGTTTGAAAACAAATCCATGGAGAGTTGTTACGGATATTTGAGATGGAAAATTATCATTATTACATAACTTTCCATTCCGAACAATATCCGTTTCTTGGTTGTTTAACTCGCAATGTCTCGGCCGTTGATTGCTCCGGCCTTCTTTTCATTATTTCTTTTTTTTTTTTTTTTTTTTTTGAGGCGAAGAATTGTCATTATTATACGGCTTTTCCCTCAGAATAGTATCCATATCTTGGTTGTTATACTCACAATCTCTTGACCATTTGTTGCTCCGGCCTCCTTTTCATTATTTCTTTCGAGACGAAGAATTGTTATTATTAAACGGCTTTCTATTCACAATTATATCCATATCTTGGTTGCTTGACTAACAATGGCTCGGCCGTTGATTGCTCCGGCCTTCTTTTCTTTTCTTTTCGTTTTATTTTTATTTTTTTATTTTTTATTTTTATTTTTTGAGACGAAGAATTGTCATTATTATGCTGCATTCCATTCGGAACAGTATCCATATCTTGGTTGTTATATTGACAGTGCCTCATCTGATGTATTCTCTTGTGATGTAATAACTTATCATTATTATATATATCTTTCCAGTCGGACGTGTTTCCTGAATATATGATTGTTAAAATGAAGAATAACATAAAATGCGAAATACTAACTGGACGTACGAAAAATGAAGTACGTGCAAAAACTTATATATCCGGAAAGAAATCTAACAGAGGACTGAAAATGTGACAGCTAAATCCGAAGTCGTATTGGTATAGCATAAGATGCATCTCGAAAGCTAAAGAAAATACTAAGAACAAAAAATGGTGCTGAACTCTTATGTAATATCCTTTCTTCTGTGTAGCAATGAATACAGGAAAATAGCCTAACAGATGAAAACAACAGAAGCGTGCATTTACAGAAGAATGCTTAGAACACCAACGGTAGAGGGGATAAGCAATAAGGAAGTTTAAGAAAAACAGAAGGATACAATAGAAATTTGATGGGAGCATAATGAGAAAAGAGAAATCGAAAAATTTAACACTCACAAGATATACTGGATGCAAGAGAGACTGAGGAAAACAATGCTTAAACTAACAAGATTTTGTAAATACACGCGAGATAAAGGGCATGGTGATAGAGTGAAAAAACTAATCTTTTTTAGAAGTATCTATCTATCTATCTATCTATCTATCTATCTATCTATCTATCTATCTATCTATCACAGTTTATTCATATCTATCTATCTATCTCAGTTTATTCATATCTATCTATCTATCTATCTATCTATCTATCTATCTCAGTTTATTCATATCAATCTACCTATCTCAGTTTATTCATATCAATCTATCTATCTCAGTTTATTCATATCTATCTATCTATCTATCTATCTATCTATCTATCTATCTATCTATCTATCTATCTATCTATCTATCTATTCTAATCGTATCTATCTATCTCATTCTAATCGTATTTATGTATATATCTATCTATCTATCTATCTATCTATCTATCTATCTCATTCTAATCGTATCTATCTCATTCTAATCGTATCTATCTATCTATCTATCTATCTATCTATCTATCTATCTATCTATCTATCTCATTCTAATCGTATCTATCTATCTCATTCTAATCGTATCTATCTCATTCTAATCGTATCTATCTCATTCTAATCGTATCTATCTATCTCATTCTAATCGTATCTATCTATCTATCTATCTATCTATCTATCTATCTATCTCATCTATCTCATTCTAATCGTATCGTATCTATCTATCTATCTATCTATCTATCTATCTCTTTCTAATTCTATCTATCTATCTATCTATCTATCTATCTATCTATCTCAGTTTATTTATATCTATCTATCTCAGTTTATTCATATCTATCTATGTAATTATCTATCTATCTATCTATCTATCTATCTATCTATCTATCTATCTCATCTATCGTATCTATCTATCTATCTATCTATCTATCTATCTATCTATCTATCTATGTTTTTCTTTATTTCTTCTCGGTTTCTTACCTTTTTTTTTCTCGTTTCTCTTCTCGGCTTTCTTTATTTCATTTTTTGCTCGACCTTAGATATATATATATATATATATATATATATATATATATATATATGTTCTATTCTTTTAATCATGTGTTTATTGCTTTTATCTACTCGTTAATTGGAAATCACGAATGGAAAAATATATCATTGGCCTTATTGCCCCGTTCTTCAGGACATTTTCCCGGGCGAAATGATCATTTTAAATCATTCTAAAGTATTTTTCTCTTCGGATGAAAATATTAATTTTTCGATTATTTCTTTAGCCGCATTCCACCAAGTTTGATTTCGGAAAATTAAAATGAAAAAGTCAAAAAATACATTTAAAGACAGCTTTACGTTTCAGCCAGGAGTCACGTGTCTAGGTCGATATGCATCAACAAAACTAAAAACAAAATAAACGTAGGCGTTTGCATTTTGTATGTGTCAATCAGGGGTTCAATCTTCCTGCACCCACTGCCCTTCATCAATGCAATCATGCTGAAATCTTAAATCGCATTTTCTTCTCTCTCAGTGCAGTAGAGAGTAGCATCATAAAATTCATGCATGAAGCACCACCCAGTACCACCGGCGCATATATCCCGTTGTTATAAAAATGTAATTTTATTAAATGTAAAATCTGGCTTGAATCAGAATATCACGGTTGATTTCTTTCTGAAAATATACGTAAGCTTTTGAGCTTCTCATGAAGAACTGACAGAGAAACTATTAGATTGTTTCTGTCTGTTTGACTGAAATGAATCCAAGTATTGCGGACACAACGCCTTGAGCTTAATGTAAATTAGGTACCGCCATTCTATCTTTGAAAAAAAAAATGAAGTATAGCATAATTAAAAAAGTCTCCAAACTTAATAAAAACAAAGTTTAATCGTCAAATTGTTTCTGTTATTATTAAGGGGATAGATCAAAATATTTTTAATTATTTGTTATAGTGGAACATCCTGCCATCCCCGAGAATGGAATGCTCTAGACTATAAAGGACGGTACAAGCGGTACGAGAGAGAAAACGTCTTAGGCATTCGCCTGACGACGCTATGACACTGTCAGCTCTCTGCCTTCGGGTAGAGGGCACTTTCTGCTTCCGAGCAGAGAGCACAAACCCAGTCGTGGTTCCGCCGAAGGGTAGAACCACGACTCGGTAAAAATAGACAGAGATTTTTTGGCCCGGCTATATGGCCGGGAATAGCCACTATAAAATGACCATGTGTCACATCTGGCCTTGCGTGGGAAGGCTAGTAAATACAAACGTCTTAGGCATTCGCCTGACTTTTCTATGACACTGTCGGCCCTCTGACTTCGGGTAGAGGGCGCTCTCTGCTTCCGAGCAGAGAGCACAAACCCAGTCGTGGTTCCGCCGAAGGGTAGAATCACGACTGGGGAAAAATAGACAGACATTTTTTGGCCCGGCTATATGGCCGGGAATACCCACTATAAATGACCATGGAAGGGTGGGAAGGCTAGTAAATACAGAAAACGTCTTAGACGAAGGCATTCTCTATTTGATAGTTTATTCCGCTCCTACTCGTGGATTGCTTATCTGTATCTTATTGTTAATTGTACCTTAGTACAATAAATCCGTTATATCGTATTCCTGTGTCGAGTACCCTTCTTCCACTAATCTTTAAACTGATATTCCTTTCCGGGATATATCATTATTTTATTAAATTTTTTAATCCTTTTTAACACATTCAAAATTTTGATTAAAAATGTGTTGTTTTTTTTTCGTCAGTGAGTGAAGAAATTTTTTACTAGAGTTTACTATAGTAAACGTAATATTACGCAACTTTTTTTACCGGTGAAAAATACTTTAATTGAGAAATTCTTGCTAGGACTTATTTACAAATGACTGAAATATTTTTTAAGCCAGTATTTTGGTAATTTTTTTTTTTTTGGCATTTCCAATTTTGGGGGCATTTTTTCAATTAAAGCTAAAATAAGTAGTCATTATGACTACAAACGGGATTTTTTTCCGGAATTTTTAAGGTGAGAAAAATAATGACAAATCGTGAGTTTTTACGGAAAACTTTAAAAGGAGATATCAAAGTTCTGCCATATCAACAACAAGAAAACATTGATATGAACGTCGATATTCTGATAATACAGAAGTGAATATATATATATATATATATATATATATATATATATATATATATATATATAAGAACTGGGAAAGAAGGTTTTAATTTCCCCCCACCACGCCGCTTCTCTTTTGTTCTAGTGATGTATAGAAACACCCCGCTAAAAATCCTGTGGAACTTGGATAAAGATCACTTTGTGTGGTAAAACTAACAGTCACCGTTCATTGTTGATTGTTATGTATACACACATATACTCTCTGTCTGTCTGTCTGTCTCTCTCTCTCTCTCTCTCTCTCTCTCTCTCTCTCTCTCTATATATATATATATATATATATATATATATATATATATATATATATTTTAAGTCATCCACATACAAGCCTGTTTTGCTGTATCACAGCTCATCAGTGTGGCTAGACATATCCACTTGCTTCTAGCCGGGATCGAAGCTCGACCGATTTGGTGTCAGTCGGAGTCTCTACTCCCTAAGCCATCGGCGCATGGGGTCAGAGAAGGGAAATTTTAACGTCATATGTGTAAGCAGTGTATACAGTCGCCAGTCACCGAGAGAACTCAATTCATTTCTGACAAGTCACGCATTATAGCTGAAGTGGAAACTGTTTTTAAAATTTTCTTCTCCAGAGAGCTCAATCATAATTTTCTAAACATATACTGTTAAATATAAGAGACAATGAATGTCTATTATGTTTAATCATGGACCGTTCTAAACGTCGTATTTTGGCTTTAATTTCATTTGAAAATTACATTGCATTTAAATACATGGTTCTGTTGTCATTTCGCGCTATCACGCAATGTGACGTCATAGAACCGCATTGCAAATTTGCGAACTGCGTTTGTTATTTTTGGGAACTATTGCCGTTGCCTAGCGGAGTTTTATGTCAACACAAAATAAAATCGTCGGTGATGGTGGATGTTATTTTGTTACCGTCTTAATAACCTTTCTGAAGATGGCTCAAGTGAGCCGAAAGCTTAGAACCAAATTAATAAAAAAATATATGTTGGAAAATTTTTGTCTTTATTTTCAACTGAAATTAAAGCCAAAATACGACGTTTAGAACGGTTCATGATTAAACATAATAGACATTCATTGTCGCTTATATTTAACAATATATGTTTAGAAAATTATTTGTTGCCTCAATACACTAAATAGATAGATAGATAATCAAAACTTACTGATGCTCTCAAGGCCGTAATTAAATGCTCCATTCGCTCGAACCTCGTGCAAGCAACAACTTACAGAGAACTTTGCTGTATAGTCACCTGTTTTATATCCACAATAATCTGTTGAATATTTAAAATCTCCATTTCAGTAGCTGCGAAGGATAATAAATATCTAAAAATAAAATTAAAAATTCGAGGAAAAGGATTTTATTTTATTTTTTTTTCCAGTTGGACAAAACAAAAATTCTTCTTTAACAATTTTCTATATTTTTATTATAGGAAACATTTTGTCCGAATTACTCTCAATAAAATTAACCAATACATTAAACGGTTACTCTTCATACTGAAATATTTAAAAAATGACAGATTATTTATGATAAAGGTGTAAATTCTCTTTTTACTATATAAACTTGGCCACTTTCCTCTCAATAAAATAGATGACCAATGAATCATTTAGATGTACAAAATACAAGGTGGGATGGGTAAATTTTTGCTAATTCATATTTTTAATTTTAAGCATGCGCGTTTGTTTTTAGTTCTGTTTTTTTTTTTTGCCCAGTATAATTGGGCAACGCACATCCGTAAAATTTATAGACGCTTACAGCACCTGGTATTCCCAAGCAGTCACCCATCTAAGTACTGTCCAGGCTCAATGTTGCTTAACTTCGGTGATCGGACCAGAACCGGTGTATTCAACGTGATATGGCCGTAATGTGCGTTGTGGTACAGTGGATATCGGCTCGGAACGAGAAACCGGGAAGCCGAGCTCGAATTCCAATTGAATCCATTGCATTCACTTACGCACAAATACCCTTGGGAAAGGTATTAATCCGTCTCTTCTCTCCAGCTATGGGTTAAATAGCAGGACAGATTGGGTTCTATAGCCTTTGTCGGCAACCAGTCTACCGCAGAAAGCAATGGCAACCTACTGCGGGATAATCTTCTGCCCAGTCAGTGATGTCTCGAAAAAGACATGATCGCCCAAGCGTGTTTCACTTAACTGACTGACTTATAATTGGGCAGATTGGGCGCCGTCTGTGAGAAAAAGAGCCCCATGATGCAATTCACTCCACCAGAAATTTGGAAACGGCACGCTGTAATGCTTAGCATTCGCGCCGGAATTTCCAATACGAAAATTTGAGATTTTTTGGATGACAATATGAGAACAGTGTAAAAGATTCGGAAAGAGTTGGATGAGTCTAACGGTGATTACGAAGGTTCATCTATCTCTAACATTCACGGTTAGGACACGCTATGCTACTCACATTATAGCCAACCACTAACATTCAAACCGTATTTCAGAGCTGCGGACTAAATTCAGCCGCATAAACTACCTCCTAATTCACCTCCTTGTGCAGGATGAACCTCACTGCGAAAAAGAATTACTGATGTTAGCCATTAAGTTATAGATAAGAATGGCGAGGCCTCTGATATTTCAAAGACGTATCACAGGTTTTGGCATGCTGAGCAATGATGAGGTTCTAGAAATTATGGAAACGAAAAGGAAATTTATACAGAGCATCGGGAAAAGACAACTAAAGTTCCTAGTAGATGTAATGAAGAAGGAAGGCTTGGAAAATCTTATACTCACAGATCAGATAGAGAGAAAGAGAGACAGGGGAAAGTAGTGGATAACATATTTGACTGGCCTGAGCAAGTAGCTGACAGAGCGGGGTTTTAGTGGGGTAACAGGAAAAACCTACCAAGAGCCACCAAATATAGGGAAACGTGGAGAGCCATGATCGCTTGCGTCCTGAAGGGACATTGAACATAGAAGAAGAAGAAAAAGAAGAACCTTTTCCCAAGTTGAAAAGCTATAGTGTCTTAAACCGCATATTTGACTTGAATCAGTCTTTCTTAACAAATCGTCTAGTGAAAGTCATGTTGAGCGATCATTATCGTAGATCGTTTTGCATTAATGATATGATATCCCAACGATCTATCCTTGAAATAGATTTTGATTTTCATTAACGACCTCGTTGATGTAATCAGTTCCAAAATCAGTAGTTATGCTGAACACAAATACTTCTATCAATTGTTAACTAATGTTAGAAATGGCTTGTTAATATTCAGTCAGTCAAGTGTCATACGTGATTTTATTATAATATATATATATATATATATTATAATGGAGAGGATGTTCATGGCTGCTATTTCAATTCAATTGCATCGTTTTAATGTTCAAATAGCTAAATGTACCCGTAAATTTTATTCTAATAGTTTTCTCACCTATAAAATTAATTTTTGGTTTCTTGCTTCTCCGTCATCTACAATCTTAAAAATTAAAAGAAAATGATTAAATTCGTAACTTTATATTTTTTAAAATATATAATACATGCATTAATGCTAAACTAAATAATATAAATATTAATTACATTATTTAATAAACATAAAAGACATTCAGTCACTTTGTTTAATCAGATATTATATTCCATCATTTTACAACCTCCATGACTTTAACTAGATTTTTCACTTAACCTGATGACTATTTTTCATCGTTCTTAAATTTAACAATTCTGAAAATGTCTGCGTTCTTGATCCATTTCGTAAATAATCATATCGGCCACACGACTAAGAAGTTGACGCGAAGACTCACGTTGCATATCTCAAACCAGAACTCAGTCTGATCTCATTTAAGTACAGACGGACACCCACCAAACCTTGTACGTAACATACTAGTTGACAAAACAAATATCATAGCATCATCGACATGCAAAGAAAAGGCAAAAAATAATTGAAGAATCATTAATAAAAAAGAAAAACCTAGTAGACAATAATATCAATTGCGAACACGCTAGCATAGTGCTTACCGTGTTCAGAACATAAAACATGCATACTACTCTACAAAAATATATAACACTACATACGTTCGATAATGGCGATAGGTATAGCCGAAAGCGCTGAGATTAAAAAAAACATTCGGATAATTTTTACATAATTTATGTTCTGAAAAGAAAAAAAATACATGATCACATAAAAAATTAGATAAGTGCCCTAACCATAATACCTTGTCTGTCATTTTAATAACACACACACACATGTATATATATACATATATGTATATAAATGCGATCATGGCTCTCCACGTTTGCTTACGGTCATATCACGTTGAATACACCGATCACCAAAGTTAAGCAATATTGAGCCTTGTCAGTACTTAGATGAGTGACCGCTTGGAAATACCAGGTGCTATAAGGTTTTCTTGATGGATGTGCGTTGTGGTGCAGTGGTTATCGGCTCTGAACGAGAAATCGAGGAGCCGAGTTTGAATTCCAGCTGAATGCTCTGCAGTCACTTACGCGCTAATACCCTTGCGAAAGGTATTAATCCCTCCAGTTATGGGTTAAATAACAGGACAGACTGGGTTCTATAGCCTTGGCTGGCAACCAGTCTACGGCAACATGTAGTGGCAACTTGTTGTGGGATACTTGAAAGTCTGAGGACTATTGTCTACTTTATTAGTGGTACTTATATGCACCGACTGAGTGTATCAATAAGTCCGAAAAGTGTTGATTGTTCTGCACAGCCTTCACCACTTTAATCAAATCACTTGAGTGGGTCTTCTGGCAGTTTGAGCTGTTAGATCCTCATATATCGAATTCCGACGGGGAAGTCCGTTATATATATATATATATTACGGAAATTAACCAATTTTAACGAAAGTTGGTTATAAACAACCGACAATTTGAAATGAATTGCTTGAACATTGATTTTTTTTATCGATACTCGTATTGAAGTAGATATTCCGTTTTTAATTATGTATTTATATTTACCTGCCTGATTATTTATACGAGAAATTGTTATTACGAAAATGTGTGCCATTCGGCAGGATTCGGACCTGCGACCCCTATTTACATACATAGGGGAAGCTACCATTTGGTCTGGCAACGTCTTAGACCTCTTGACCACGAATAGCCTCCAGGAGGTTTTTATCAAGCCTATATAACACAATTTTCGATTCATTGCAAACAACCATATCTGCTCTAAAATGTATCATAATGTAAACATGTTACGGAAATTAACGAATTTTAACGAAACTTGGTTATAAACAACCGAAAATTTGAAATGATTTGTTTAAAAATTATTTTTTATCGATACTCGTATTTAAGTAGATATTCTGTTTTTTAATTAAACAGTATTATGTATTTATATCTATTGGCCTGATTATTTACGATAAATAGTTATTACGAAAATTATCGTAAATAATCAGGCCGATAGATATAAATACATAATACTGTTTAATTAAAAAAACAGAATATCTATTTAAATACGAGTATCGATAAAAAAATGTTCAAACAATTCATTTCATATATATATATATATATATATATATATATTAGAGAAAATTTTCAAAATTCAAAGGTGTCAGATGCACATTTCGACATGAGATCTCTAACAGAGATTCCACATCACCTCAGCAACATTGTTCTGTTCTAAATAGAAAAGGCCCTGGGGTAAAGGGGGAGGGGCAAAGTTAACAACGGCCAAGAATTGAGAGTTCCCTTAAAGTTAGGGTAGTGGGATTGTTTTAAGTTGGGGATTAGGTTAAACAAAACAGAACAGGACAGAGTTGGGAGGGGCGGAGATTAGAGGGTGTATAGAGACAAGAGAAAGACGGAGTATCAAAAATCAAATGGTAGATGCTAGTGAATGTTTATAGGGGTTTGAAACGGTATATTTAGGAAGGGAAGGAATAGATTTAAATGTAAGATCTTAAAAAATTTTTAATTAAGTTTATCCATTACAAGAAGTCATAAATTTAAAATTATTAAAGAAATATATATATATATATATATATGTGTGTGTGTGTGTGTGTGTGTGTGTGTGTGTGTGTATGTGTGTGTGTTAACAAAGTAAAAGAAGGGGTTTAGTAAAGGAATCCATATTTTATAAAGATAGACAAATAAAGAAGTTAAATTACTTTTTTAAGGTTAAGATTTTGAGTTATTTGAAGAGGTGTATTTAGGGGGGAAGGAATGGGTTTAAATATAAGATCTTAAAAATTTTTTAATTAAGTTTATTTAATTAATCTTTTTAGGTAGATGCGAGCTAAATAACAATTACAGGAAGTTATAAGTTTAAAAACTATTAGAGAAAAAAATATATATATGTGTTAACCAAGGAAAAAAGGGGTTTAGTAAAAGAATCCATATTTTATAAAGATAGGCAATTAAAGGAGTTTGGGATAGGAAGGTAGTGGGGGTTAAACTACTTTTTTTTAAGGTTAACGTTAAAGTAAAATTAAGATTAAAGTTTAAATTGAATCCATTTAATTTATATTCTAACATCTAGCAAACGGGAATTTAAATTCTAAATTTGAGTATTCAAAAAGTTTGCCTTGTGGCGGCACTTACTGATAAATTCCCTTCTAAGATTCAGTAGCCGGTGTTGGTGGGGGTATTTTAATATTGAAATTTTTTCCAGTAAACACAGACAGCACCTATCACGAAAATTCCTCGGAATACGGGCTGAACCTATCAGTTTCCAGCTAATTTCAGGATCCAGCCCTTCCACTTTCATTTTCCAGAATACCCGCGAAAGGGCTGTCTGGTACCTCTGACCAGGGTTCGAAAAAGAGTACCTGTGGTTATACAATCTTTGTTTGAAAGGACCGGCGGCCATACCAGTATAGGTCCGGAAGTCATTTCTATTGTTTGATGGAGAAATGCGGGCTTCATAAATCACCTGGGTGGATTTGCATTTTCCCTCCACCGGGCAGGCGTTCACGGCATTACAGCTAAATTCGTTTAGAATTCCGGACCTAGATTCAGCATTGCGCTAGTTCACCAGAATACTCCTATTATGGGAATCAATAAGGCTGTCCATGTTCGGGACGCAAGAATAACTGATTTTAAGGGTGTACCTATTAAAAATCTTCTGTAGATGGTTACTGCTATTAAAATCTGTGTCTATTAACTTGAGAAAATATTTACCAATATTGATGTTAGTTAGTTTACAATAAGGAGGGTTAAACCAAATTATCTTTCTTTTTCTACAGTTTTCTTTACTTTTATTTTTGGATGATTAGGAGTCTGTTGTAGATTTATTATACGTTAACTTGTTCTTATATCCGCTTTTTTGAAGGGATTTATTGTGAATATTTTTACTTGCGTTGAAAGTTTTAATGTTGGATGATAATTGGTTGATTCTATTATTCACTATGTTAGGTATCTGTTTTATAATATTTTGATGGTGGTTGGATGAAATATTAATATAAGTGGGAGAACTATTTTCTTTGAGAAATGGTTGGTAGGATCCATCATTTAAGTTAAGGGTGATGTCTAGATAGTTTACAATTTTAAGATTAGAGGTGACTTCGACTTTAAAACCGAGGTACTTCAGGGCTCTAATTATTTTTTTGTGTATCCCATTTGTGTAGGGCCCATTGGAATTAGGGATAATTATTAATCCATCGTCCCGATATAGGCCTAATTGTTTTGGGTCTATAAATCTGCTTACAATATCTAAAATGTAAATTCCCACAAAATCTGCCACCTGGGCTGAATCATATGCTCCCATAGGGACGTCAAAACCCTCCCTCGGCCCCTTTGTCCATGTGGAATCATCAAAGGTGAGAATGGATTTTCTGGCCGCAAAGATAATTTTATAGTCCCTATCCGAAATGTTCACGTAATTTTTAGCAAAATGTAAACAACTTTCAAGAAGGTCCCTTGATATAGAGGAATAGAAATCGACAATATCGAATTTAAGGAAGATGGATTTAGATTTGTTTTTGATGTTGTTAAACCAGTCTATCGTATCTGAAGAACTTTTCCAAAGGTTTGGTTGTAGATTCAATAGCAGCTTCTCTATTAGGTTTTTTTAGAATTTCCCTAGAAATTATGCCTAAGTCACGTTTTGTAGGATTAATTAGCCTGGTTTGTAATTTGTTTTGGAAATTTGGTTTGTAGTCCTTAAATAAAACGTAAGCTTCTTTAGTGACAATTTTGCCAATTTTGTCACTAATATTTAATTCGTTGGCGAATTTGGCTGTGTCTATATTAATTTCAGATAATGCTAGGTTCCTTCTGTCTACTTTGTATTTACTAGTTAGGTTATTTTTAAGGACACTTATGTAATTTAAAGGATCACATTTATAAATGTTATTAGATTTGTCGGATTTTACCCACAGGTGCTTAGATTATTTTAGGTTTCTAATATCTGATTTTACTAAGTTCTGGAATTTATTTGAAGCCCCACAGAATTTGATTCTGGGGATCAGGTCGAAAAGGTCCTTCTCGAAAGAGTTCAGAAATTTGCATACGGGGGTGTGCGTTGGATCATCAGGTTAAAAGATTCCGTGGAATGATGTGCAGAGTTTGTAGAGCGGAGAAAAAAGTGGGCCTTCCATCGAAGTCTCCTTATGAAGTTTTCAATTTTTTCGGTGAGGTGAATTCCCTGCATTCACTTACGCACAAATACCCTTTCGGAAAGGTATTAATCCGTTTCTTCCCTCCAGTAATGGCATAAATAACAGGACAGATTGGGTTCTATAGTCTTGACTGGCAACCAGTCTACCACAGAAAGTAATGACAACCTACTGAGAGATAATATTCTGCTCAATCAGTCATGTCTCTTTCGTGACATGATCGCTCAAGCATGTATCACGTATGGCAATTAACTGACTGATCTAGTACACCAAATGTATGTTTTCATTGTTTTTTAAAATAATTTCCAGCAAAGGTGGTGTTAGACAGTGAAAGTGAAAGGCAAGACAGAGTATAGGGAGGATTGTGGAGAGTCTGCAGTCACTCTCTCACCGACGTGTCGTGGCTTCCCTGTGCCTCTTCTATAAATACTTCCACGGCTTCTGCTCCGATGAACTTAGATCACTGGTGCCCCCTAGGTATGAATTTGCACGAGATACTAGATTAGCAACTAGGTTCCACCCTTTTACAGTGAAACCGATAAAATGTAACCGCAATTTCTACTCTAAGAGCTTCTTTTCTTGCACTTCCCGCCTGTGGAATTCCCTTCCGTATGCTTGCTTCCCCGACAGTTACAATCTCCAGGAGTTTAAATGTAAGGTCAATAGACACCTCCTAACACACTAACTCGCAACCATTCTCTCAAACTTGATTCCCATCTAACCAAACCTCATCCTATCCCGTCTATCACCGTCCTTCTGACATTTCCTATATCTAACTATTCTTTCTCATTACCTTCCCCTATGTAACCCCTTGCGCAATAGTGGCAGTGGAATGCCTTGTTTGGGGTGAAATGATTAAAAAAATAACTAAAAACTAACAAATGATGAATATGATATTTGATGACAGAAGACGGGAATGACGTTGCATTTAATTTTTTCAACACTGTAGTTATCAGTTAGTCAGTTAAGTGCCATACGTGAAACACGCTTGGAGGATCATGTCTCTTTCGAGACATGATCGCCCAAGTTATCAGGGAAGCGAATAAATAGAAGGGTGTTCCGCAGAAAAAGAAACTGTTAGAGTAAAAATGGCGGTTGCGTTTGACGGAAAAAGGGTGGGACCTCAATGTCAGTATAGCATTATTTTTTTGGATTTCATTTTCCGAAACATTTTTTCCTAGTTCCTATTTGAAGTTAACGTTACTATAATGTTACCAAAGAAATATTTGCTAAAGGTAAAACAGAAATTCTTACCATTTTTCTGTGCTGTTATATTCCTTTGTGGCGTTTTTTAGTGTTTTCAATGAAAGCGTATTACAATCGTATACATGTGGGTATAGGGATGCGTCAGTATAACGTGTATTGACAAACACCCTTATTTTGAGTCCTGAGATTTATTATTTTGAATCAGGTGAATAGATAAACAATTATTGGAAAACATTTTCCACGCTTCCTGCTCTATTCCCATGAACAATTTTAAAAACAAAATAAATGAAATATTACTAGAGAATGACAATCTATAAAACCCTATTGTCAACATCGCATTTTCCTGCTTTTATTACAGGAAGAATTATTAAAAAATGTTTAACCATTTCATCTCAAACAAGACAATAAAGCCACTAAGGCGAAAGATGCTGCTCGGTGTGAGAAAATATGACAAAACAAAAAACATTATTAAAGAGAAGTATAAAAGAACAAGAACAAAGAATGTAAAAGATAAGGATTTAAATTTCTTTTAATTTTTGAAGATCAAATTTGACCGGAAAGTAAGAGGCCAGTAGAGAGAAGTACGAGGAAAGAAGCTATTGAAATGGAGATTACAATTAAATTAGGAAATACAGTTATAATAGAGATTACAAAAGAAGATTACAAAAGAAGTTATTAAAATAGAGATTACAATTAAAAAAGAGCACAAAAAAAATTACAAAAGATTACAAATGAAGCTAATAGAGATTACAATTAAAATAGAATTACAATTAAAATAGAGATTACATTTAAAAAAGATTACAAAAAAGATTATAAAAGAAGCTATTAAGATAATGATTACTATTTAAAATAGTGATTACAATTAAAATAGAGATTACAATTACAAAAGAAGATTTCAAAAGAATACAAAAGAAGCTATTAAAATAGAGATTACAATTAAAATAGTGATTAAAATTAAAATAGCGATTACAATTAAAATAGTGATTAAAATTAAAATAGCGATTACAATTAAAATATAGATTAGAAAAGAAGCTATAATAATAAAGATCATACATAAAATAGAGATTAGAAGTTTACAAACGAAGATTACAAAAGAAGATATTCAAATGGAGACAACAATTAAAATAGAGATTACAATTAAAATAAAGTTTACAAACGAAGATTACAAAAGAGGTTTACAAAAGGAGATATTAAAATAGGAATGACGTCTATATCTTATCTAATCATTTCATAAAATTATATGATTTTAGTGCCCTTAAATGAGTATGGTCGAGGTACCAAAGAGAAAAAACAGTATTTATTTTTGTAAAATACAAAAAATGAGACACACAAGAAAAAGAGACTGGGTTGCCCGTCTTCGTCTGCTTTATATTAATCGCACCCCAAAAATTAACCGTAACACAAAAATACCACATTATTTCTTGCAGCTTTGTGCAAATTAATTGAAACAGCTGCATTAATTTCCATTCTTTTATTTTACCATACGGCCAGTGTTAGACCCACTGAAGTCACAGGGTGTAATCGATATCTATTTTTTCCTCAGCTTAGGTCATTTAAAGTGGTATACCGTGATATGAATCTATTGTCGGGGTGTATGAGTAAATTTGTTTGGACTTGAAAAATAATACGTCATCGGTGATTGTCTCATATTTTTATCCCGTCTAGACACTATTGTCTTGGCTGTCGATTCGTTGTTTTACGGCCATTGTCTGCAATAGATGTTGCTCCAAGAAAGCGTACGAAAATTGTAACGCTCTACGAGCGCATTGGCGAGCCTTGTAGATCGTGGATATTGTTGGTGTTAGCCTTTCAACTGTCAGTCGTGTCATCAAGGCGAAGAAATAAACTGAATCTATCAGTCCATAGCGTAAAGGGAAATGCGGTCGGAAGAGTAAAACACGCTAACAGACGACGTATACATGATCAGGAAAAGTGTGAAAGATCCTAGGAAGACGTTATTCGTTTTGTTTCAATTAATTTTCACAAAGGGGTAATAAACCCTGGAACACTAACCATGAATTAAAGTTACATGACTACTAACCATGGGTATATAAAATATAAAAAAAATATTAAATATAAATCTTTATTTGAAATATTTTACATGCAGGCACTTCAAAATTTGTACTTGGAGTTAACATTAATAGGAACTGAAAAATATATTATTTAGGTAAGAAAATCAGGTACTGAAAATTGTAATCAAATTCTAATTAAAATGGCGTCATTTGCACTGGGTACTATATTCCCATGGTTCGTGTTCTCTGGTTAACATCTTGACTACAGTCATCATAATACCACTGAATCTCATACTAAAGACGAAAACTCACCAGAACAATTATCATGAACATATTTATAAGCAAGGCATAAGGAAGCTATAGTACGCTAGCAGGAATATTACAGAACTCAAATTGCCAGGTTTTTATTAGGACATATATTGGGAAAAGGTAAAGAAATTTTAGTCAAATATTTAGTTCTTATTCTTCTATGTGCCCTATCCCTTCAGGACGTAGGCGATCATGGCTTTCCACGTTTTCCTATCACTGGTTTCTCTGAGCACGCCTTCTTCTGTTACACCATGCAATCCTCCTTCCGTCATCCACCTGATTAGGTCCTTCAAATGTCATCCGTTGCTTTCCCCTGTCTCTTTTTCCCTCTATCTGTCCTGTTAGTATCAGATTCTCTAAGCCCTCCTTCCTCATTGCGTGTCCCAGGAATTTCAGCTGTCTCTTCCTGATGCTCGGTATTAATTTCCTTTTTGTTTCCATCATTTCCAAGATCTCATCATTGCTCACATGCTCGATCCATGATATTCGCAGCATCCTTCTTAGTTATACACTTTAAAAACTAGCCTAATAACCGTTCTACGAATAGAGAAATGTAAGTTGTCAACGAATTTCTTTTACATATAGAAAATGTCTGTATGAACAGTATTCCAATCGAAACATTTATTTTCTTTATTTCTTTTGTCAATATGCTAAGCCCACTTGTATTTCCTACTCTGGACATAGCTATACATGAGACGGCCATTAGGAACATTCTAATAATTTTCAAATAACATTAGATGTGATTAACATTTGTATTTTTAAAAAGCTACAGGAAAAAAACTGAAGCTGGTTTATTTTCAACTTTTACCTGTAACTCCAGTTGAATAAATTTTACTTTAATTAACACATTAATTATAACATTAATATCTAAAATTGGGAATTCGTCGTGGTTGTGGCTGAGAATAGACAGATTATGAACGATCTGGCACCGAAAAGTCCCAAACGGTGCAGTGTTTGTCGAAAATGCACGTGCAGCTAACCCTTATTGGTACCTAATCAATTCTTTTTATTATAATAAAGACGGTTGAGTATTTATTTGTATACGGACGGGCCTGTGCCGTTATAAATCTAGGCAATATATCTATATGGATATGATGTGTGAAATGACGGCAACATATTTGTCCACCTAATATTGAGTATCTTACATTTGGACATAAGAATAAAATAACCTCCTATGTGTGTGTTTGTGAGCGTTACAGGAGGAATATATATATATATATATATATGTGTGTGTGTGTGTGTGTGTGTGTGTGTGTGTAAAAATTAAGACAGACACGTTATTCCATGGTTGAGCAGAAGTATGGCCATCTTCAGCTTCCGTCTTTATTCTAATTTTAATAAATCGGAAGCTAAAGATGGTTCGCCTAAAATAGACCTACACTTCCGCTTAATCAAGGAACAAAGTGACTGTCTTAATTTTTTAAATATATTCGCTCCATATGTATTTATATACATATATATTTTGAGCTCTCTCTCCACTTTATGTACAGAATACTCCTTCGATTCTTCTATATATACACCCCATATATATATATATATTCATCTGCAGACAGATCTGTTTTGCTGTATCACAGCTCATCAGTACAGTTAGACTCCGATTGCTTCCTAACCCAGGCTCGAAACCCGACTGAATTGGAGTCAGTCGGCGACTCTACCCCTGGGCCACGAGGCGTTCAGTGGAAGAAGGCAGTTTTTTAGCGCATATCATATTACGCGCCCAATAGCTAGTGTGCTCAAATTCATTTTACTGAATGAGCGACATATATATATATATATATATATATATATATATATATATATATATATATATATATATATATATATATATATATATATTCTTCAGTATATTGCGACATAATTATTGCAAATAAATAAATTAATTAAAGAGCAAACATAGAGTCAGAACTTTAATAACTGGTAGAAAATAAAATGAACTGAGCCGACCCTGCCTCAAAACTATTTCTCTAATGAACTGAGCCGATTCTGATTTACTAGTGTCTCTCTTACACCCTGATTGAGCACCCTGGAAGAAGGGTAAACTTTGAAAAACAGTAGCTTTGAAAAACATCGCTCATTCCGTAATGAATTAGAGCACTCTGGCTATTGGGCGTGTATAACGATAATGTATACGCTAAAAATCTGCTTTCATCTACCGAACGCACACAGCCCAGAAGTAGAATCGCCGACTGACGCCAATTCGGTCGGGTTTCAATCCTGGTTAAAAAGCATTCGGAATCTAATCGTACTGATGAGCTGTGATACAGCGAAACAGATCTGTCTGCGGATGACTATATATACAACTGTCTTTATTATAATAGAAATTATATATTGTTTAATTACTTAGTTTTTGGTGATAATAAAATTAGACTAGTACACAGTTGTATTAAAAAGTGTTCAATACAATTATATTGCAGAACTTTTGAATATTCTTCATTTGTAAACGAGTTATTACGCGACGTAGGTTTCTACCATTTGGTATCTTCAGGCAATTTGCAATAACTGATTTTACTGTTTAACGTTTTTTTTTATTTTTTTAAGGACGCTCACGTAACGGTGATTTTTGGCAGAACAGTAATCAGAAAAGATAGCAAAAAAAAAAAAAGAAGAATTCCCAAGAGTTACAAAAAAAAAGAATTCCCAAGAGTTAAAAAAAAAAATAATTCCCAAGAGTTACAAAAAAAAGAATTCCCAAGAGTTACAAAAATGAAGAATTCCCAAGAGTTACAAAAAAGAAGAATTCCCAAGAGTTACAAAAAGAAGAATTCCCAAGAGTTACAAAGCACAGAAAGTTGTGCAGATATTATGATTATCATTTCAATGTGTGTTCGGATTTCGGTGTCACATTTTCCGCCCCCTGTTTTAGAAATTTTCTGACTAATTGTTTTGGCCGAATCCACTATTTTTTCTAATACCACTTAATGTAATCCCCCTTAGAGCAACTTGTAATATTTATCATGTTTATCTCACTAGAATCCGTTCCTCATTGGGTTCTACATACTTCCGGCCTTGTGTCACACTTAGGCTACGCCTATTAAATCGCTGTAATCACCCTTTAATCCCCTCATCTTTCAGAAATCTCCAAGATTGCATTTGTACTGAAGAGAATTTAAAAACGAGTGTGATTTCATATGTTCTTTCTATTTTAACTAACATTATGATTATTCCGATGAAAAAAATACAAATTAAAATATCTCTACGCAACAGATTTTTTTCTCTTGAACTTTGAATAGAATTAAAGAAATAACTTTTAATTCTCGGTGGAAAGCATATATCTTTTACACGTATCGAAATAGCCTCTTTTTTTTTCGCTACTTTGAAAGCGTGCTGTAAATCTGAAAGTAAAAACCGACAAAAATTTGCGTCGGGAAAAATATTTAAAACAAATTCGATTTGAATCGAGCAATGTCTCGCGAAAAAAAAATAAAACCTCGAGCTTTGAATTTTAAGTCTTTTCGAAGACTTTCATCTTATTTCTGGTTATTAGAATTCAGTCGTTATAAAATATTTTTTTTTCTGATAGCAAAAAAAAAAAAAATTAGAACGGCGCAAATCTTGAAGAAAGTAGAAAAAGGCAAGGAAATTTAATCCCATGTAATTTCTCTTCTGTTGGTTGAAAATTCTAAACTTCAAGCTTTATCCTGCTCGAAAGATAATTTCTACATATTTCAAACAAGAAGTCAGCCAATGCATTTATTATTAATCGGTAAAGAGAGCTCGGTCATTCATGCGCTTATCACGGCAACCATCACGGTGTGCCATCAAGGTCGGAAGTGTGGCTTCTTGTTTCGTTTCATAGTTAGTCAATGTATTTGCTTGCGGGACAAAAAAAATCGTATCTAGGTATCCAGAGCAGTAGATCACACGTAAGTTATTTGTTGTGCTTCGCAGCAGTATCCTAAAAAGTGCATTGTGCGTTCACATAAGATTTTAAAACTATCAGGTAGAGATCCGTAGGACCGGGATTTAGTTCGTTGTTATCTTCAATAGATGCTAAGTATAGCTCTTTGTGTCTATGGCTATATCCTGTTGAATACACTAGTTCCTGTCCGATTACCGAAGTTAAGCAACATCGAGCCTGGTCAGTACTTAAATGGGTGACCATTTGGGAATACCAACTGCTGTAAATGTAAGAACCAAGAATGGTCCACCGGTCCTCCAGGTTTAGGGCTAGGATGTAGGACTAACAACCCTGCTCTGTAAAAACAGTTTGTTACAGATACAGCAACAAAAAGTTGCTGCCCTATGCATCATTGGGTGTGATTGATCATAGCTCTTTGTAACCGAGTGTAGGTTTCATCAGTCTTAGACTCAAAGGTTTTAGTTAATGTCTAAGCAGATGCAACACAGACACACACAGACACACACACACAGACACACACACACACACACACACACACACACACACACACATCTTCCCGCCTGTGGAACTCCCTTCCACAAGTCTGCTTTCCCGACAGTTACAATCTCCAGGTGTTTAAATGTAGGGTCAATAGACACCTCCTATCACACTAACTCCCAACTATTCTCACAACACTCTCATCTACCCAACCCTCATTCTCGGTATCCTCACCCGCCTATCACCCACCCTCTGTTATTTCCTATATTTAATCAGCCTTTCTCCACTCTACGTAGCCCCCTGCACAGTAGTGGCAGTGACATGCCTTGCTCGGGGTGAAACGCTTATAAAATATATATATATATATATATATATATATATATATCAAAACTGCCTCATTAATGGCGTGAAAGAAGCTTAGTTTAACGTTGCCTGGTGGATTAGATTTACAGATTACATTCATTTTATTCAAGTTGGTACAGACTTTAGCCATGCAGTTTTTCCTATACTTTGTAATAGAATATATGACACTTCCTATATTTGTAAAAGATATGACATATTTTATTGATTCACTTAAGATAATTTGTTGTCAATATTCTTTGCCAAAGACAACATCCAATGAAGTATTGGCCGAAAGGATTATCAAGGTTTTGTGAAAAAAAAATTACTTAAATTTCCTTTTTTCAATATACGTAGCGAAAAAGAGTAATGTCAGGCAATATCCTAAACCGGGGGTTCCAAACACAAGGGTACAAAATGGGCCATCGTCATCACGGTATTACCAGTATGGAATGGATCAACTTTCCAAGCAAGGGTCTAGGAAATCACAAAGCTAAATTAAATTGGGTTTGGTATTTTTGTACCATGTTCCTTCAGCACGTAGACTTTCCACGTCTCCCTATCCCTGGTAGGTCTTACTCTGTCCGAACCACACTTTGACATGCACCTGCTCAGGCTCTTCAAATATGTTATCCGCTGCTTTCCCCTGTCTCTCTTGCCCTCTATTTGATCTGTGAGTATCAGGTTCTCTAAGCCTTTCTTTCTCATCACATATCTGCAGCATCCTTCTGTAGAACCAGATTTCAGCTGCTTCAAGTTTTTCTTTCATCTTAGATGATATTGTCCAGTATTCACTTCCATATTGAAGAACAGACATCACATAGCAATCCAGTACTCTCTTCTTTGTTTCTAGCAAAATTTTCTTGTCTTTTAATACTCTGCTCAGCTTCTGGAAAGCGTCCTTGGTCATTCCAATTCGCTTTCGGATGTCAATTTTGCAATTTCCGTCTTCCGTTAGAACACTTCCCAAGTACTTAAATTTTTGTACTTGCGTGATTTTAGTATCTCCAACCTGTAATTGGCATTTTGGAATCGTCTATTTTCTGATGACCACGCATTCGGTTTTCTTGTAGTTTATTTGTAGTCCTTTCTTTTGACTTTCATCATCTGCCGTTTTTAGGAGATCTTATAGTTTCCTTCTGTATCAGCTATCAGTACTGTATCATCTTCATATGTTATGTTGTTCAGATTGTTACCGCCAATGACGAATCCTAGCATATCTTCTACGGCCCTCAGAATAGTCAAGCTGTACGATTTGAATAGATCCGGTGAAAAGACACAGCCTTTTAGCATTCTCTAAAAAAGAATATATTTTCTCCCGTTTATCTTCTGATACCTAAATTCTTTTTGATTTAGTTGAATACCTTATAGTTTATTAAGTTATGAGTCCAATACTGCTTGTTATCTTTTTTTTTTTTTTAAGATTTTTATTTGTTTCCGAAGTCTTTTTGGAGTATCTTTATGTTGGTTGTTGTCACGATGATGATTTCCTTAGCTAGCTTGCTATTTCATTGACCGGTATAACAACATGACTTGAAATTTATGTTAGATAACGGATTTGTCTGTCAGATTTAAACAGTTCATTTTTCTCACATTCATAATTTCTCTCTTCCTAAAAATAAGCTCTTTTCGTTTAATTTCATCATCTATCTTGTCTAATAGTTACTTTCAGTTTTCTTTTAGATTCTATCATCAACAGATTGTGATTTGCGGAGCGTTTATTGCCGCGGTTATACCCGCCAATATTGAATTTCGGTCGTTCTTTTGATTATTCTTAAAATATTTTTCTTGTAAGGTCACATATGCTAGATATAACGCTTTCGAAGAATTCTGTAAGACTTTTTTCTTTTTCATCGTATTTATCTGATATCCCACGAGGCATAATACAGTACAAAGTCTTTTTAAATTAGGATATCCGGGCACTTAAGCTCGACCAAAAATAATGTCCTGCACATGACAAAGTCGGGGACCTTTTTCTTTTTCAGAATAGAATGCTATTTATGTACCCATATATATATATATATATATATATATATATATATATATATATATTATTCTTACAACGCCACGTGATCCCAGCAACACGATTTGTCTAATTACATCAAAACGACGTCGACTATGTTTGTTCTCTGGCGATCCGTGTTCAAGCACAAATGTCGGCAGCGACACTTTATTCATATATGACAATTTTATTCAGCGAGTTAAATTATTTTGGTGAGAATTATTCAAGATCTTTGTTTACCTTCTGGTAAACAGAGGCTTGTGTATGTGCACGTAGCACAGTGGTTATCGGCGCTAGAATAGAAGTGCAGACTGGGCTTTATAGTCTTGTTAGGCAACCAGTTTAGAAGAATGACTAACTTAAATTCAATATTAGTTGGACATTGGAGGTAGCAACCGAATCTCGTAAAAACTTACCTGGTACAAAATCCGCCTTTACCGGATGTATACAGATATAGTTGCTTATCATTTCTTAAACTCATTCAGTAATATGAATATCGCGAGAATAGAGACTAGAATATTTCATCGATTTATATGTAAGTTTTGTGTTTTTATATTAATTGCTGAATGGATTGATTTTCGTGTAAAAATGTTTTCGAAATCTGAAACGCTTTGTAAGTAATAATATCTAAACTTATTTATAAATGGAACTTTGTGTGTGTGTGTGTGTGTGTGTGTGTGTGTGTGTGTGTGTGTGTGTGTCCGTTACCTATAGACTCCAAAACGGATGAACCAATTTTCTTGAAAATTTACACAGTTGTAATATAAGCGTCTGCGAGTGTTCTTAGCCAGGTTTTGTGTCGAGGTACCCCCGATAAATATCGATAATCGAAAAAATTGGGTTATAGAAGGAGTGGTCCGATTTTAATCAAATTTGATACACTCATAAACAAAGACATAAGAAACGATATTCAGAGGTTTCAAGGCTGCAGTTCTTACAATAGTGCAGAAAATCGATAATATATATAAATAAAAGGTAAGATGTATGTGTGTGTGTTTGTTTATCTGTCTGTATGTCCTTTATACAAATCCACAATTTTTATCCGATTTCCACCAAACTTCAGATAAATATGCGTTAGGCTGAGTCTGAGCTCCAGGACCATCGATTAGTTTTAAAGCTTTCATAACAACCGATCAACGCCGGGTTATACTGCTAGTTTTTTATACAGAAAATATATATTTGATACTTAAAGGCGTTCTATAAATCTTTGTTGAAACTCAGAAGAAAATGGATACAAATTCGTTCAGATACACCTGTTATATCTTAAATACGCATCAACCAATCAAATTCTACCCACCATTCAAATTCCATTGCTAAAATTGATACGCATTCGCAGAATCGTTTTTGCTGTCTCTACTTATACAACGATCCACATTCTATTTCCTTTGGCTTCAGAAAAGCGACGCAAAACTTTCATTTTAATATTGGCAGCACTTACGGAAATTCGTTTCGGCTGAAACATTTGATCTAAATTGTCTAAAAGACGCTGCAGAGAAATAATTGTAAGGCTTCCATCTTTAAGAGTTCGTCTTCTGACAAAAGTAAATGCTTTTTGCGACTGATGTGTTTCCCTCAAAAACGTCAATTCAATGAGTTTCAGTTTTCGGGTTATTCTTATTCAAATACACATCGCATTCTAATATTTTGTACTCTTCGATTATATATATATATATATATATAGTAATGTTTGTTTCAATGGTTTATAAAAGCATATTATCACTATACAAAAATTTTCGTGTTTCGGAGCTATGTTTGCCCCTCGTCTGGTGATAAGTTATGCACACACACACACACACACACACACACACACACACATATATGTATATATATATATATATATATATATATATATGTATATGTATGTATATCCAAGTGAATAAGGAACGAAGAAAATATTTACAACGTTCCCAACATTAATTTAAAACAGCGTTTAATATAGAAATAGAGCTATGAATATTTATTATAAATAATAATTTAGAACATTTACAAATTACAATCTACTAGAAAGTGTACATTTTATTTCGCCATTGAAAGGACAATGTCTTATCAGGTAATAAATGTTATTTTTTAAAGGAAGGTGGTAAATTTGATTCCTTGTATTGATAAATGTTTGTGTGCGAGGTAAAGAGGGTAGAGAAAATGAGGAATCTAAATTTGGGATTGTAAAAGAGAAATTGAACAAAAAGAGGAAAACTGGAGAGAAAGAAAAGGTAAGAGATATATGGCGAAAAGGTTAAGAGAAAGGCGCCAGGTTTAACCGTAGAAAATAAACTCTGGTCATGTAAGGAAGCGAATTTTCAATCCGCTTAAAAAATAAAGTTTACTACCTGATGAGACATTGTCCTTTCAATGTTGAAACAAAATGTACACTTTGTAGTAAAATGTAATTTGTACAGGTTCTAAACAATAATTTATATATATATACATATATATATAGGAAAAACTACTAAAATGTTGTAATTTTAAAAATATATTTTTTGACAGAATTTATTTATTTCTATTATATATATATATATATATATATATATATTTGATATTTCAGACCAGCCTCGGCCTTTCATCAGAAACAAATGATTTTAAAATTTAAACTAGAAGCGTTCGTCGTGAGAAGCGTCTGGTGCGAGATATTTACATCACGTGATGTAGAAAGCGATAGAGTTTTTTGAATAGAAGCGACAGACGCTTCTCACGACGAACGCTTCTAGTTTAAATTTTAAAATCATTTCTTTCTGATAAAAGGCCGAGGCCTGTCTGAAATATATATATATATATATATATATATATATATATATATATATATATATATATAATAGAAATAAATAAAGTCAAAAATACATTTTCAAACATACAACTTTTTAGTAGTTTTCTCTACTAAGACAGTATACGTGGATCATCATTATGCTATATATATATATATATATATATATATATATATACAGAGAGAGAGAGAAGAGAGAGAGGAGAGAGAGAGAAATAAAATTAATCGCTGTTGTGCTTCGTTTCATTCTGTACTTGTACAACTATATATATCTTTATTGTCCCCCTTGTTGGTACAGGTGACCTGATCACTCTACGCGCCAGTTCATTTGAATTGGATGAATCAAGCCTTAAAAAATGGCGACAAAACATGAACGTTAATTGAAAGACTAGGGCACACAGCACCGACGGTTAATGAATTCAGTTAATTCATGACGTATAAACTGCGTCTAGAGATTATATGCAAAAGAGGTATTGTCAAATATTTATGCAAATTTCATAAATATATGTTATCCAATGAAATAATTTGGATTATTATGTATAGGAAGTAAGCATAAAAGCAATTAAGTCCTAATTTTCAATTTCAGATTGATATTTAGTATTTTTTTAGTATTTAATTTTTTAAAAGTTTTTTTTAACAATTTGCAGTTTCAAGAGATTGTTTGCAAGAACTAGAATTTAGTATTATGGCTCGTAAAAAAGAACTAACAATGAATGAAAAGAACTACATAATCAAAGAAATTAGCAAAGGAAAGCCTTCGCTTCAAATTTCCAAGGGTTCGAAAAGGGATCATCGAACAATCAAAAAAATATGTTAAATGGGAATTCAACAAAGTAAAAAAAATCTCAGGCTGAATTCAGGAATTTAACAAAGCGACATCTATCACATATCCGAAGAGTATTAATAAGAAACCCAAATGCGTCAAGTGCGTTCATATTTGAGGCCGTCTGGAGCTCCTATGGTCTCAAGGAAAACAAGTTGTAAAGCATTAAGGAAGTTTGCTGATGTAAAATATCAAATAAGGAAACCTATTTTAACAAAAACATAAAGAAAGAAGATTGCAGTGGGCAAAAGAATGCATGAAAACTAATTTCAGTAAAGTGCTTTTTACAGACGAATCAAGGATCACCTCTGATGGGCCCGATGGATGGGCTCGAGGATGGGTTTGCAAGCAACATGACTCAAGAAAAATTTTTAAACGCCAACATGGCGGCGCTGGGATCAAGATATAGGCTGGGATTATTGGTAATGAGCTCGTGGGTCCATCTAAATTGAAAGACGGGGTTATAATGAACAAAAGTTACTGTGATTTTCTAGAGCAATATTTCGTTGAATGGTTTGATAACCAGTCTTTAGCTAAGCGTAGATCTATGATCTTTATGCAAAACAACGCAGCAAGTCATGCATCAAAGTTTACTAAATTCTGGTTGAAAGAAAAGAGATTTGTTGAAGATTCTCTTATGGACTGGCCTTTAAATAGCTGTGACTTGAATCCCATTGAGAACCAGTGGAGCATCCTCAAGAGAGATATTTATTCTAATGGAAGGCAATTCAACAGCAAGAGTGACCTCTGGGTGACAGTTAGGGTTGCTGCAAACAACTTACCAACCGCTAAAATTGCAAATCTAACATCAGATGTTGACAATAGGCTGCTAAGAATTATTGAAAAGAAAGGAGCATTTGTGCAATAAATTGTAGGAGGTTCTTATTATTTTTGTTAGTATATCTTTTATTTTTAAAATAAAATCTTTTTTATGTATTTTCTTTAAGAAATTGACGAATTTGTTCTAAAATCTGTTCATATTTTTTTACATTAGTTTTACAAGGTATAACAATGTAAAAGTATCAAAATAAATAGTAGCAAATAAACTACTGACAGTCAAATTAGTCTGTTTTGTTAACTTAGTAAAATTTTTTCCAACTAAAAACAATAGTTTTCTCTATTACTATATATCTAAATTAATAATATTGAAGGGAATCGAAACAAGATCATAATAGGACTTTTAACATTAAAGACGCAACTCTTTATGTCAATTCATGAGTTGCATATAATCTCTAGACTCAGTTTATTAAATGGCTTCCTTTACTGGAAAAGAAAAAAAAGGGTTGAATTCTTGGCATGTTAAGAAAAGTTATGATGACAGCTCATAAAGGACGGAATTTTGAATTGATTAATTCCAAAGTTGGTATTTATGCTGATCACACAACTATTTATTGCTGTTTTAATAGTAGGCCCGATAAAGTAAAACTGGCAGCTGATTTAAAAAAAAATGACCCTCAATCGGTTGTTAACCGGCGCAAGAAACAGGTTGCACATCTTAACGCCTCCAATACGAACATGCTGTCACCATGGAGAAGCATTTTTGCTTCCGATAGTAGGGGGTAACATCCAAGAGAGCGGCCTTTTTGGTTTCACAATTTTTACTGACATGAAGTGGAGTGATTATATTGGATCGACCGATAGGTTTGCTGCTAGGAGTGCCGTCTCAT
Source organism: Ascarosepion bandense (assembly GCA_037127315.1). Taxonomy (NCBI): domain Eukaryota; kingdom Metazoa; phylum Mollusca; class Cephalopoda; order Sepiida; family Sepiidae; genus Ascarosepion; species Ascarosepion bandense. The sequence goes on along the minus strand of JBBBDQ010000357.1, from coordinate 3,587,989 downwards.
TCTGCCGTGTCAGATAATATTTCTCGCCTGAATTAATTATTCACATATATAAAATTGATGAAATGCAAAGATGGGTCTGTAACAATATCAGTTCTGATTTGTCATCTCGACTTCAGACACTTTCTCACCGGTACCACGTCATTTTCTTCTCTCTTTCCTATGAATATTTTATGGCATTTGTTCCAATGATCCCTCCTCTTTGGTTTCCCAATTCCATGAAGCGCTCTACTTGATTGGCAATTAGGTCTCATCGTGTTAGTTTTAGCTAGATCTAACAATAAGTTCTACTCTAATAGTTTCTTCTCTAGTACTGCTCGTCTGTAGAACTTCCTTTCGGTTTCTTGGTTTCTTGTCCCACCTTCAATCTTCAGAAAACTTAATGCAACGTTGATCGCCATCTACTGTCTTTCTGAATCTGTTCTTTTATTGCCCTTTCTTTCCACTAAAATCTTCTTATTCTTTTTCACTCTAACTAACTCCTTCCGTTTTATCAATTTGCCTGGAGTGAAAATGATAAAAATACAACTGTGAAAAGCAAAGCATGACCTATGAACACATCACTTCCGGGCCTGGCACATAGATGGCGCCACTAATACAAAGTCCATATAACTCTTATGAAGTACTAATCTTCAAATAACACGTGACAACATTTACGCTTAATCGGATTATTCGTTTACAAATTACAGTTATTTAAGTGAGGCAAATTGCAAATTTTCAAAACTATGGAAAAATTTGAATTTGGTGTGTTGATAAAGCATTCACTGTGTAACAAGTCGATCGCAACTTTGTCAAAACTGCAGGAATTGAACTTCAAATTGCTTCCGCATTCACACTATTGTCCAGATCTGGCCCTCAGCGACTACTGGCTGTTGCAGACTTTAAAATAATGCTCCAGGGAAATAGATTTGCCTCTAATGAAGAAGTGATATCGGAAACTGAGGAGTATTTTGAGGCGGAGGACAAATTGTTCTAAAAATGGCATTGAATTCTTAGAGAAACGTTAGAATCAGCGTATCACCCTAGAAGGAGACTACGTTAATGAATAAAATCGAATTTTGCCTAAAAGTTGTTGTTTTATTAGTTAGACCCGGGATTTATTAAGTGGTGTGGTTAGTAAGAGGAGCCATCTTTCTATTGTTTATTAAATATTCAGTATCGTGAATATGTTTAATTTTTAATTCTTTGTGCGTATTAGAGAGAGCATTTTCTTGGATAAAAGTGTTAGTTCAACCCAGAGATTAGAGATGTCTTTTTTAAATTATACACCTGATGATAGTTGGATATTAGACCAAACTAGAGAAACGCTTAAAGTTTTAAGGGCGAATAAGATCTGTAAAAAAATGTATTGTTAATAATTTTACTAATTATTGAAACCTGTATAACAATGCTTTTCTTCTTTAATTACTAGATTTATGCCCATGTCTTTGAATAAATTTGTTGATTTCGTAAAACTTTTTCTATTCAAAAATGAGTTCCGATGCGCGTGCGCACACACACACACACACTCGCACACACACACTCGCACACACACACTCGCACACACACTCGCACACAGACACACACACACACACACACACACACATGTTTTGTGTGTATGTAACGTGGGCGTGCATGTATGTGTTGCATGTAAGCTATTGTGAGTTGTGAGTGGTAAGCTAGTACAAGAAAACAAAATGTTAGCTGGAAAAATCAATGTATCCGTATATATATATATATTAATCAATATGCCCTGTTCATATCTATCTATCTATCTATCTATCTATCTATCTATCTATCTATCTATCTATCTATCTATTTCTATCTATCTATCTATCTATCTATCTATCTATCTATCTATCTATCTATCTATGAAAGTTTCTATCTATCTATTTCTATCTATCTATCTATCTACCTATCTATCTATCTATCTATCTATCTATTTGAAAGTTTCTATCATTTCTATCTATCTATCTATCTATCTATCTATCTATCTATCTATTTGAAAGTTTCTATCTATCTATCTATCTATCTATCTATCTATCTATTTGAAAGTTTCTATATCTATCTATCTATCTATCTATCTATCTATCTATCTATCTATCTATTTGAAAGTTTCTATCTATCTATCTAGCTATCTAGCTATCTATTTGAAAGTTTCTATCTATCTATCTATCTATCTATCTATCTATTTGAAAGTTTCTATCTATCTATCTATCTATCTATCTATCTATCTATCTATCTATCTATTTTTTTTTGAAAGTCTATCTATCTCTCTCTCTATCTATCTATCTATCTATCTATCTATTTAGTTTCTATCTATCTATCTATCTATCTATCTATCTATCTATCTATTTGAAAGTTTCTATCTATCTATCTATCTATCTATCTATTTGATTTCTATCTATCTATCTATCTATCTATCTATCTATCTATCTATCTATCTATCTATCTATTTATCTATCTATCTATCTATCTATCTATCTATCTATCTATCTATCTATTTATTTCTATCTATCTATCTATCTATTTGAAAGTTTCTATCTATCTATCTATCTATCTATTTGAAAGTTTCTATCTATCTATCTATCTATCTATCTATCTATCTATCTATTTGTTTCTATCTATCTATCTATCTATCTATCTATCTATTTAGAAAGTTTCTATCTATCTATCTAGCTATCTATTTATTTATCTATCTATCTATCTATCTATCTATCTATCTATCTATCTATCTATCTATCTATCTATCTATTGAGATTCTATCTATCTATCTATCTATCTATCTATCTATCTATCTATCTATTTGAAAGTTTCTATCTATCTATCTATCTATCTATCTATCTATTTGAAAGTTTCTATCTATCTATCTATCTATCTATCTATCTATCTATCTATTTAGAAAGTTTCTATCTATCTATCTATCTATCTATCTATCTATCTATCTATCTATCTATTTGAAAGTTTCTATCTATCTATCTATCTATCTATCTATCTATCTATCTATCTATCTATCTATTTAGTTTCTATCTATCTATCTATCTATCTATCTATCTATCTATCTATCTATCTATTTGAAAGTTTCTATCTATCTATCTATCTATCTATCTATCTGTTGAAAGTTTCTATCTATCTATCTATCTATCTATCTATCTATTTAGTTTCTATCTATCTATCTATCTATCTATCTATCTATCTATCTATCTATCTATTTAGTTTCTTTCTATCTATCTATCTATCTATCTATCTATCTATCTATCTATCTATCTATCTATCTATCTATTTGAAAGTTTCTATCTATCTATCTATCTATCTATCTATCTATCTATCTATCTATCTATCTATCTATTTGAAAGTTTCTATCTATCTATCTATCTATCTATTTAATTTTTTCTCAATTTACATTGTTAAGAATGTTGTACTTTTGAATATTTGGTATCATGTACATGACATTTCCTGTACGTTCCGGCCTTCTTCAGGTTATTGGAATTTCGAATCGAACCCATTATTTCGTCCACCGGGGTATATTGTTCTAGTTCCACATTAATACATCTTCCGGATATGTCATATCAGTTATTTCCCTTTATTAACTCATCCCTCTAAGTTTTTGTACCTAGGCACTGAAGTCACAGCTCTTTGGATCAAAACACTTAGATGGAACTAGCGATTTTATCTACTGGGCTATTTTTCTTCGAGAACAAAATCTTGGAGAGTTGAATTAAAGAGAAATAACTGATACGTGGCATGATGCAGAAACTGGTACTAATCTGTCCTACGTGCTGTCCTACACGTGTCCGTACGTGCAGTTCTAGAGGCACTCTTACGTGCAGTCCTACACGCACTCTTACGTGTAGTCTTACCCGCACTCCTACATTCAGTCCTACACGCACTCTTACTCTGCACAATGCCACACAAGCAGGAGAACCCATCTTAAACAATGTCCGCGACCACATCACCACTTACATCTGGCCGTCTAAATCCAAGACTGCAACCCAGTTGATTATTATGTATGGAGCGCAGTTGAGCGAAAGACCAAAAAAAAAAAAAATCAGATGAACTGAAAGAATGGATTATGGCAGCATTCACAAACCTAAACAAGGAGACCGTCCAAAACAGTTGGAGAATTACGAAATCGTCTAGAGGCCATGGTTGAAGTCAAGGCGATATTATTGAACTAATTTACTCTTTGGTCTTTCAAGAGATATTTGTGCAATCTTGTTAAATATATGTGTTAAGATGAGATGTCAATTTTATTTTCAGTTTTACGTCATTTAGACGACAAATTATTCATCGCACATTCTGTGTGTGTTTGTGTAAGTGTGTGTGTAAAATCGATGCTCGTATATCAGTTATTGTTTGCTTAAAATCACAAAAACTTCCGAACAGCGTTTAATCTGTACACTTCCAATGATGTTATGTATCCTCAAACCGTCTTGCGAGGGATTATTATTATTATTATCATTATTATTATTATTATTATTATTATTATTATTATTGCTGTTGTTTTACGTAGAACTAAAAAAATAAAGAATCAAATAATGTTGAGTCACAAGTTCCGGAAAAAAAAAGTATTGATCATTATTTTTATGTCTACAATTCCCATTTGTATATTGTTTATATAACTTTGCCGTTTTTATTCAGTTTTTGTGCTTCTTCTTCTGTCTTTCAAAATACGTCGGCAGATTCTTTGCTCCAGACCTGAAATTAAAACTTTTCAGGAGCCTAAAATAATAATTTGAAGCTACTCTTTTACTTTGTGTTATTTCTGAATGTGAATATATGGCGTTACCAAAAGTTAAATGGATTTGCCTGTATGCGTCTTGGAAAAGGATTTGTTCGGAGATATTTTTATCTTTTTTCGTCACCAGAAACTTTCTGGAATGCAAATTCGAAAATTTAATTTCTGCAAGAATTTTTCTTCCCCGTCTCGATTTATTATTCTAGGAATAGAAAATTTTAGATTGGCCAAGTGAAAATTTATTTTTCTCGAGTCCCGAAAGGCTTGATAGCAGTTCGCCACAACCAAACTTCTGTGAACTGAAATATGTGCTTTCGGATTTTTATCGATAGTTTTTTTTTTAGAATGCTCTAATTTCTGTGACGAGCTGAATCAATTTAGCCATTTGTGTGTGTGTGTGTGTATGAGTGTGTGTTTGTGTGATTGTGTGTATGTGGGTGTATGTGCGTGAGAGCGAGAGAGACAGAGAGAGAGAGAGAATTATTTTTTTATTCAATACATTGCCAAGAGTCAAATTTTAACGTTCAGTCGCAATGTGTACAAACAGTAGAAAATATCTATCTACCTATCCACCCGATTGCTTCCTCGCATATCATTTTCTGTTCCTCTCTCTACCTGTCTGTCTCTTTCTTTCTTTCTTTCTTTCTTTCGTTCTTTCTTTCTTTCTTTCATTCTTTCTTTTTTTTTTGTATTGCGTACCTAGGCATGTATGTATGTATCTATCTACCTTGATAGTTTATCTTTGAAAAAATATAAACTAACCATCTTTTGCACTGTGTTTCACCGACAGATATTTCTCCAATTGTATTTTCTTACGCTATTTTTATTGCCGTAAAATAGTATACTTTTTCGAATAGACTGGACAAAAAAGTATAATCTGAATCCACAATACCCGGTTAAGTAAGAATTTTCGTTTCTTTTTAAGCAAATAAAATACAATATTTCAAACTAATAGTTATTTTATTCATTTTAGGTATTTTTAAGCCCGACCCACCCCAAATCGATATATATATATATTTATATACGGCACGTCCGTAGAGAAAGTCAGTTGGTTTAGATAAACATTTCTTGGAATATCTGAAAAAAAAAATTACCTATTGAAATATTTGTAAAGATTCAACACACCTAAGTCCCTATTTAACCCTAGCTTGTGTGTATTTAATTTTAAAATCCAGTATTTTTCTTTCTTTACTTTAGAAAATTGCAAATGTTTACTAATAGACTCCAATTTTAGTTCTACATACACACGCAGAAAGAAAGAAAAATACTGGATTTTAAAATTAAATACACACAAGCTAGGGTTAAATAGGGATTTAGGTGTGTTGAATCTTTACAAATATTTCAATAGGTAAATTTTTTTTTTCAGATATTCCAAGAAATTTTTATCTAAAACAAACAGACTTTCTCTACGGACGTGCCGCATGTTGTGAACAAACACACCACGTGATGTAAACAAAAAATATTCGGACGCTATCGTGAAATACGTTTCTATATATATATATATATATATATATATATATATATATATATATATATATAATTGTTTGTAAAATATTTTAATCGGTATTTGTATTTGATATGTAAGTAGATTTGATGCATCTTTAACCACTCGACCATGGATGATTTCACAGTTTAAACAAATCTTATATTCGTTAAGATTCGAACCAGCGACCCCTAACAATAATATATAAAGCTTGATTCGGCTTCGTTCAGATCAACTGTCGGCTTCCCTAATGTTGTTAGTGGTCGCAGGTTCAAATCTTGTCGAATGACACACATTTTCCTAACACAATTTCTTAAAAAATTTCAAGGCCGGTAGAGTTATAATTACAGACTGTTTACATTTATTACCATTAAGATTCACTTTCAGAGAAGAAAATGATATTTACGAGAAAACGAAAATTTGTGTATATAAGGCTTGATTCGGCTTCGTTTGAACTGTGAAATGATTTGTGGTCTAGAATCAGATCAATTGCCGGCTTCCTCTGTGTTGTTAGTGTTGCAGGTTCAAATTCTGCCGAAGGACGCACATTTTTCAAACAACACTTTTCAAAAATATAAAGGCCTGTTGAGTTATATATATTAAAAACAGAATATTTACTCAAATACGAGTATCGATTCACAATAATGTTCAAACAAATAAATTAAATATGTCGGTTGTTAATCCATTTCGTTAATCTTCGGAAAGCTCTGTAATATATTTTTTTTTTCTAAACATATACTGTTAAATATAAGAGACAATTAATGTCTACCTTCAGAGAGGTTACAAGGATGTTAGCACAAACACATCCACCATCAGAGAACAATTAAACAACATAACCATGTAGGTAATATCAGACAGATTTTAGTCAACAATACAATAATCCTCACTCATACGCACAGTAAAAAGAACCTTCAGATATTGGAGGCCATTTACATTAAATCCAAACAGCCCAAACTTAATAAAATCACGTTTAAATCTGGTCATAACACATTACATTGCATTTGAATACATGGTTCTGTTAACATTTCGAGCTCTCACGCGGTGTGACGTCATAGAACCGCATTACAAATTTGCGAACTGCGTTTGCTATTTTTGGTAACTGTTGCCGTTTTATGTCAACACAAGATAAAATCGACGCTGATGGTGGATGTTTTTATGTTAACGTTCTTGTAACCTCTCTAAAGATGGCTCATGAGAGCTGAAAGCTTAGAACCAACTTAATAAAAACTTATCCAAATATTGGTGAATTTTCGTCATTATTTTCATCTAAATTAAGTCCAAAATACGATGTTTAGAACGGCTCATGATTAAACATAATAAACATTCATTGTCTCTTATATTTAACAGTATATGTTTAGAAAATTTTATATATATATATATATATATATATATATATATATTGTGTATATAACACGCTAAAATCTGCCTTTCTCTACCTTGAGCCGATAGCTTAGTGGTAGAATCTCTGACAAATCGGTATGGTTTCAATCCTTGCTGGAAGCAATCAGATGTCTAACCGTACTGATGACCTGTTGTACAGCGAAACGGGATTGTCTGCAGATAATTCTCTCTCTCTCTCTCTCTCTCTCTCTCTATATATATATATATATATATATATATTAGAGCGGCTATAATATAATGAACCGAAACAACAAAACCATAGATATGTGTATTACGTAAAAAGTAATTCATGATTAGCAATGAATTTTTTACCGAATAAAGATTAGGGTGTAATGCATAAATATTATACAAAGTTACCAAAGTTTACATAATATTTTTTTTTAAATAAAGATTAAATGGAACAAATGAAATAAGCTACTTGACAAAAGTTATAAAACGATGTTAATAATTTGCATAAACTTATAATTTACATTGTTAAAATCTCGATGGCGCCTTTCAACAGTAAGTAAAAGTTCATTTATCATTAGGACTTTATTTTTAAGCAATATGGTAAATTCTACACGCAAAACGCTCTCTTTTGAAGAAAAAACTCATTATTGTTATCAAGAAAAAGTTAATTTCAAAAATTTCTGATATTGTTCATTGGTCTAAAAGTGTCGTTCATCGTGTAATTAGCAGGTATAAAACCGAAAAAACGTTAGATGCAAAACTAAAAACTGGCAGACCTCCAAAAACATCGCAAAGAGAAGATCGAAGAATTGTTAGAATATCTACAAAAATCGTTTTGAAACTGCTACACCAATTGCCTGTAAATTTAATGAAGACACAGATAATAAGATCTCAAGAAAAACGGTTGCTCGCAGGTTAAAAAATGCAGGATTGCATGCTTGTATTCCAGCTTTGAAGCCTCTCATTTCAAAGTGAAACCAAAGGGCACGCCTGAAGTATGCGAGAGAACATGTTGTTTGGACTGACGTACAATGGGATACAATTCACTTCAGTGACGAGTCCAAGTTTACTATATTTGGTTCTGAGGGCAAAACTTACGTACGCCGTAAAACAGGTGAAATACTGTCTTCTCAATGTGTCAAGAAAGCCGTTAAGTTTGGTGGCGGCTGTGTGATGGTGTGGGAAATGATTTAATCTGCAGGAGTTGGCCCTATTATCCGCATCATGGCAATATCAATACTGAGATTTACAAAAGGCTTCATCAGCAGCATGTGGTACCAAGATTACACCATAATCTTTATGAATCTCCTACTTTCATGCAGGACAATGCAACTTGCTAAAGGCTCAGAAGGTTCTGGCTTTATTTGAAGAAGAATGAAATGGCCAGCTCAGAGCCCCGACCTGAATCCAATAGAAAATGTTTGGAAGATAATTGGAGAAAGGGCTCAGAAAAGAAACCCGAAAAACTAGTATCACCTATGGGAGTTATTGAAAGAGGAATGGAAGGGAATTACAGCTGATTTTTGCTAGAAATTAATTAGATCATGTGGTCGACGATGCAAAGAAGTCATTGAAATTAAGGGTATGTTTATCAAATATTAAATTTTGTTCACAATCAAATATTAATAAGATTCTTCCTTAACTTTTGTCCTGTAGCATATTTCCATTGTTCCATTTAATCTTTATTTAAAAATAATTTTTATGTAAATTTTTGTAACTTTGTATAATATTTATGCATTACACCTTTATCTTTATTCGGTAAAAATTTCATTGATAATCATGCATTACTTTTTAAGTAATACACATATTTATGTCTTTGTTGTTTTTTCCGTTCCTTATATTATGGCTGCTACTATATATATATATATATATATATATATATATATATATATATATATATGTGTGTGTGTGTGTGTGTGTGTGTGTGTGTGTGTAATTTGTTAAATACGACCGACAAGGAAGATTTAATTATTTTTTTTAAGTTCCTAATATTTTCCCGTTTTGTAGAATTTAAGGAATGTAAAAATAATCCATAATTTTTATTGTTCCAAACGCTTTTGTTTTATCTCTGGTGGTGGTGTTTTTTTCCTGTTACGTAGCAATTTATTTTTTGTTTTTTTTTAGGAGCGTTTATTCTAAGCACTCATGCTTGGTACCAGGGCCGTAGCTGATGCTAAAAAAACACCGGGCACAGAGAAAATTGCCCGCATTTATTAGTTGACAATGTGATGACGTCATCAGTTTCATCCGTTTCCAAAAACTTTGATTTTTGCTGATTTTTTCGGCTATTCCAATGGAAATTAGGCACGGAACGTGAATGAAAGCGGGAAATCGGGTTCGGACCTTCTGACTATAACCAGTTTTTTCTCCTCAGATTAATAGATAAACAGATTTTTACTGCGTTCTTTCGGATGTTTTCTTCGTTTTCCTTTCTTTCTTTCTTTCTTTCTTTCTTTCTTTCTTTGTGAATTGTTTAGTTTGATTTCTGACGAAGACATTTTTCCTTGCCTGGATTTTCACTATGAATGCACGGATCGGCCCGGACCCATGCCCGGTGTGCCCGATAGTCAGATACGGCCATGCTTGGTACAATAAAAAATGATAGACAATTTTTTATTTCTTAACTCCTGTCGCTTCGCTGATCAATGAGATGACGGTTTCAGTCCAAATCCTGTCCTATCCCACGTTGTGTTTAGTTTGGTTATAAGGCTAGTAAGATTAATCGACTTTGGAAATCATCGTATTAAATTGGTCCAGGCTAAATGAAGACGCAAGTAAAAAAAGTGACCTAATAAATTATATACATTCTTTTGTATAGTGCTTGGGTAGTTCTGACTTTGAATTTATCAATTTTTCATGCAGGCAATTATCGTTCCTTCCCGCTTCTTAACTTGAACGCAACACTTCGGCTGGTTTGGTTAAGTCTGGCCGAACACTTATGTCGGCAGGCAGTCATGTGATATCAGGCGCTCTTCTCTCGTCTTGGTTTTTCCAATCTCCCTGCTTTCCGCAATCACTCCGCTCTGGCCGCCTTAGTTCTTCGTATTTATGGACATCTATCTAAAACTAGTGTGGGGTCTGACGATTAGAGAAGTCAGTAATTTCCTTCATCTTCAAACAAGAGTCATTCTGTTGCCTAGGACTTGAAATTTATTTACATTTTCAAATCGGAAGAAAGCCCGTTTCCTATAGGTAGCGGTCACGGGTATCGAACCGCCTCGATAACTTTTCCTTCTCTTATTGGCACCACACACCAATACTTTCTAGTAAGCGTGGGCAGTGCCTTTACCTCCCTTAGTATTTCATCTGTCTTTACTACCTTTGCTGCCCTTCGGCTAATCTGGCTCTTGACAGCTTGGTGTGATTTATCTTATGGTCATTAATTAAAAATTATTATTTCCAATTTTGTTTATGCAAAATTTTCTATCTTAGTCTATTTCATTTCAGACACTTACCAAATGGCTCTTTTTGTCAGGCATTTTCTCAATTCTGTCAGGGTCATCTATCACTCCAATCACAAAGAAAACTTATTCTTAAGTCTTGATCACAGTACGAATCGCATTTCGTCCTATTTATTCGTATTTTCATAATCAGTAATCTAGAAGTAAGGTCATTAATCAACTCTCAGCACAAAAGCACATGTTTTCTTGGGATAATATCGTTTTCCGTGGGGAATTTCTTCTGGTTTTAGAGAATCAAACGTTTTTTTTGAAAAAAGGAATCTACATTCCTTTTCTCAGTATGTCCATCGTTCTATTCTTTAAACCTTTCTTTTCATTTACCAGCGCCAAATAGTGTTACCCTTTCACAAAACGGAAATATGTTAAGATGTTGGGAAAACTTAATAGAAAAAAATTAAATCTTCGTTGTCGGCCTTATTTAATGAAATATACCTGAAAGGTTTCTGCCCACACACACACACACACACACACACACACACACACACACACATATATATATATATATATATATATATAATTATTTAGCAGTTATTGGTCAAGGTTAAATTATTTAAGTTATTCTAAAAATATCTGAATATACCGGAAAGGTTTCTGCCCACACACACACACACACAAACACACACACACACACACACACATATATATATATATATAATTATTTAGCAGTTATTGGTCAAGGTTAAATTATTTAAGTTATTCTAAAAAGTGCTCAATACATATTTAAAGTAAAAATTAACATGTGGAACTGTTAAATATTCAAATTAGGAAGATCAGCCGATAGAAAGGAAAAAGCGGCGTGCCAAGAGCTACCAGGGATAGGGAGACGTGGAAAGCCATGATCGCCTACGTCCTGAAGGGACATGACACATAGAAGAAGTATGTTTTAGGGTTTAAGTATACCACCCGGTAGGCGGCGCAATTCAGCATGGTAGCAAGAAATCTGCGCTGAGTTGTTCTTATATATTTTAATGGTGATTAGATAATTAAAACTACCATTTTGTTATAATTATCGGATTAATTCCTATCAACAGAATTTACTTTAGCTAGTCAGTAAAAAGCGTATCCGTGCAGTGAATATATGAGAGGCTAAGTAATAAGATATATAATCTATCTTCAGCTAAATGCATTAAGTGATACATGCTTGGGCAGTCATGTCTCAAAAGAGACATGACTGACTAGGGAGAATATTTCCCCGCAGTAGATTGAAATTAATTTCTACGGTAGACTGGTTCCCAACCAAGGCTATAGAAAATAATCTAACCTGCTATTTAACCCACAGTTGGAGAGAGAATAGACGGTTTAACACCTTTCCCAAGATTATTTGCATGTTAGTGAACGCAAGGAATTCAACTGGAATTTGAACTCGCCTCCCCGTTTCTCGTTTCGAGCCGATATCCACTGCACCACTACACACATCAATCTTACACATCCCTAATTCTACCATTCGTTCATGCTTAGAATATTGTTGCTATTTATGGTAGGTTGCCTGATTCATTTTTTTTGTGATACGAAGAAGAATCTGCATTATTATAGGTCCTGATCTAGTGGCTCGGTTCCAGTTATCTTTCCCACCACCGTAAGGTTACCTCTGTGTCTTTTCCTTAAATACTTTCATGGTAACTGTTCGATTAACCATTCGCTATGGTCACAAGACCTTTTTATTTATTTATTTATTTATTTATTTATTTGGCGTTGAGATCATATCAATGTATAGTTGAGTTGGCTAAATGTAACCGTAAGTTCTATGCTAACAGTTTCTTCTACTGCATTTCTCACTTGTGGAACTCTCTTCTGGCTCCATGATTTCCTGCCAACTTAAATTTTACTCTTCATTATCGTACTTACACTTTTTTTGAATTTAAATGCAGCACTAGACTTGAGTAAGGCATGGCTGACCGGGTAGAAGATTGTCTCTCAGTAGTTTGCCGTTAGCAATAGACTGGTTACCAACGACTTAATATAGGACCGAATCTGTCCAGCTATTTAACCCGTAGTTGAAGGGAGAAGCAACAGAATTAATTTCTCAAATGTATTTGCGTAGAAATGAATACAACGAATTTAACTGGAATTTAACTGGAATTCGAACTCGGCTCTCCGATTTCTCGTTCCGAGCCAATATTTACTGCACCACAAAGCATGAATAATAATATAATATATACGAGTGTACCCCTACCGTAAAAACAATGACGGCAAAATATCTAGCTATGTTCTTACAAGTTTCTTCCGTTGAATATATATATATATATATATATATTGGTCTTTATTATAATAGAAAGCATATATATATATATATATATATATATATATATATATATATATTCACTACTAGAGAACGTAATGATTGAAAAAAATAAAAAGGCACTGTCTAAGAGCAAACACACAACAAGAGATTTCATAAATGATAGTAAAGTTTAATAACTGGAGTAGAAAGAATAAATTGAATGAGTGTGACAGGAGGGATATATATATATATATATATATATATTAGAAATGTACAAATAATGGGTTAACAATCCACTGTTTTTAGTGATTTACTTTTTCAAGAGTGCTCTTTATTTACTAGACCAATATTTTTAGTAATATGTTTATTATAAGTGTTTATAATAAAATCAATGTTGACTGCAACACAAGTGTTGTTTTGTTATAACACTAGTATATTAGCTCAATTGAAGGGATATGACAACAATTGTGTTGTTTTTAAATTTTTATATATAACAGGAAAAGTATTTCACTGACTAACGAGGTGCAAATAAACTATTACCGAAACACAACCGTTCTTTTTTGCAGTCCCCTATGATGTTATTATAAACTCTTATAATAAAAGATATTACTATATATATATATATAAAGGTCTTTATTATGATAGATCATTATAATAAAGGGCATAATAATATAAAAATTATAAAATTTATAAAAATTACACTAATTATGTTTAACATTATAATCACGGCGTTTCGGCTGTTCTTAACCCAGGCCTTCTTCAGGTGATGTACGTTGGGATTTTGAATAACTTTTTATTTTATCTACGCGATATTGTTCTCCAGTTCTACGTTATGTTCTGGACATTTCTGTTTCAGTTAATTCCTTTTAACTCTTCAAGATTTTGTTCACGTCTGCTGTGGTGAGGGATTGAACTCAAACTCTTTGGTTCAAGTCACTTTTTGGTTTCATCCACTTGGCCATGTAACATAATAATTGCTTGCTTGATGACGATAACTGTTTTTAAAATAAAACAAAATAAATTAAAAATAAAATAAAATAAAATAAAAATAAGATAAAATAAAAATAAAATAAAATGAAATATTCGTTACTGAAATGTTCTTACGTATATCCTTTCAAATTTTTTGTTGGACTGAAAGCTTTTCAAGGAAACGAATAAGGCAATATTTATTCTGTATCTTAAAAAGTTTCCGTTTTGCTATCAGAAAGTGTCAAGGAGCTAAGATTTAAAAAAGTTTGAGTCAGTGAAAACTAAGAGATCAAATGGTTTCATTCAACAAATGGTAAATGTTTTGAAAAATGATGCCATAACCAAGAACGTATAGAGTTTCACAGACGCTCAGGACTGTAAGGATTTAAAAATAAATCACATTATCGAAAACCCCGCTCCGCATCAAAGTTCTGTATAAGAATAATTTTTGCAAACAAATCTGCGGCCATCTTAAGTGTCGAGTTTCAAAACTATTCAAATTTTTTTTTCCGGCTGTCTTTTTCTGTTTTTATTTTCTGTTTTTTGTGTTCTCAACATTAAAAAGTTGAACATTTTTTCGCTAAAAAGAAACTGGTGGTTTCAGGCGAGGAGAACACCACTAGTTCCAACGGTATAATTTCATATACACTTCTCCCATTCTATCTATTTTTACTCATTCCACCGCAAGCAAGACGGGACCACCATTAGTGCACAAGGAATTAAAGTGAGAGAAAAGACTGGAAACGGTCGGCATTGCAGAAAGAATAAAAGATGAACGGGATTCATGAAAACAGAAGATAACGTTTCGCACTGCATTTAAATTTTGGGAAGTTATAGTTATCAGTGAAGCAAGAAAACGGAAGCGAGTTCCACAGTTGTAAAGTGCGAGAAAAGTAACTGTTTGAGTAGAATTATATTCAACTATTCCACTTTTAAAAGAGTGGGACCTAGATGTCAATCTAGTAGCACGTTTACTTTCACATAGACGGGGTAACGGAGTTGGGGAAAAATCATCAGAGAAGTTGCCATGAAAATATTTGTAGAAAATACAGAGGGAAGCAACGTCACGACGTTGAGAAAGTGATTTAAATCGAGATACCAAGTCAGAAGCGATTACACTGATGATTCTTCTTCGGATATTGTCGAGGATGAGATGAATAGCAGGGTCACCGGACCAGATATGGCAACAACATTCAAAGCCCGGACGAATAGTAGATTTTTAAAAGTGCAAGATGGATTCTAATGAGAAAAAATTTATGGCTTGAAACAAAGACCTAGCCTTCCTAAGCTATCAAAATCTATATCAAATCTATATCAAAGATATTTGATATATCTATATCAAATCTATAGCTGTATCTACATACAGCTATAGATTTGATATTTTCGTTCCACTTCAGGTCGGTTGAAAAATGTCGGGTCAGTGAGGTGCACGTTGTTGCTCTCAAAGTGTCTTGCATTACCTATGCTTATGACTGACAGGAAAGTTTCTTTGTGGTGGTTAAAGAAAAGCAATTTTGTTTTGAAGGTATTAAAATTTACAAAAATTTACAAGCTATTTCTTGCCTCAGTTAATCGCTAATTGGAGGTCCGTTTCAAAAGCAGCAACCAGGTTTACTTGGTCAGTCTTGGCAGATTTCTTGTTGAAACGGTCGTAAATAATTGTACTCTCTGCATAGAGGCCAACTTGGAAACTGACGACATCAGTAAGATCATTGACTAAATATTTTAGAAATAGTAGAATCGATTATAACATTCTCCATCCCCCACAACCAACAAACTTCAGTATAAAAATAATTTAGACTTACGACAACATCACTTTGAAACATTGGATTGGTTCCCATACGATCACCGAAGTTAAGCAATGTTAAACCTTGTCAATACCCAGAAGAGTGACTGCTTGCAAAGAGCAGGTCCTGTACGCTTGGAAGTGTGGGTGGTTTAATAGGTAATGACTTTCAATTGGAAACAGAGAACCGATTTTCAATTCCAGTCGGGCTTGTTATATTATGCGCAAATATCCCGGGTAAAAGCCTGAATTCGTCTTTTCTCTACTCGGGTAAAAGCCTGAATTCGTCTTTTCTCTACCCGGGTAAAAGCCTGAATTCGTCTTTTCTCTAGCCGGGTAAAAGCCTGAATTCGTCTTTTCTCTACTCGGGTAAAAGCCTGAATTCGTCTTTTCTCTACCCGGGTAAAAGCCTGAATTCGTCTTTTCTCTACCCGGGTAAAAGACTGAATTCGTCTTTTCTCTACCCGGGTAAAAGACTGAATTCGTCTTTTCTCTACCCGGGTAAAAGCATGAATTCGTCTTTTCTCTACTCGGGTAAAAGCCTGAATTCGTCTTTTCTCTACCCGGGTAAAAGCATGAATTCGTCTTTTCTCTACCCGGGTAAAAGCATGAATTCGTCTTTTCTTTCCCGGTTAAAAGCCTGAATTCGTCTTTTCTCTACCCGGGTAAAAGCCTGAATTCGTCTTTTCTCTACCCGGGTAAAAGCCTGAATTCGTCTTTTCTCTACCCGGGTAAAAGCATGAATTCGTCTTTTCTCTACCCGGGTAAAAGCCTGAATTCGTCTTTTCTCTACCCGGGTAAAAGCCTGAATTCGTCTTTTCTCTACCCGGGTAAAAGCATGAATTCGTCTTTTCTCTACCCGGGTAAAAGCATGAATTCGTCTTTTCTCTACCCGGGTAAAAGCCTGAATTCGTCTTTTCTCTACCCGGGTAAAAGCATGAATTCGTCTTTTCTCTACCCGGGTAAAAGCACTGAATTCGTCTTTTCTCTACCCGGGTAAAAGCCTGAATTCGTCTTTTCTCTACCCGGGTAAAAGCATGAATTCGTCTTTTCTCTACCCGGGTAAAAGCCTGAATTCATCTTTTCTCTACCCAGCTATCGGTTAACTAGTTGACTAATAAGACTTTTATCACAAAATAATTTTTCTCTCCAAAAAATATTCTTACAAACTAAAAATACATTTTGCTTCAAAAAGGTTTGATACACCGTAGATAACGATGTCCTCAATATTCTCTTTCATCTAAAGTCTTTCAGTTTGTTTTTAGTTTTTATTTTCAGCTGTGACCTGCGCATTGTTCTCATTCAATGCAGAAGCTGGCTTACTACTGCGGAGATCAACGCCTTCTTTCTCTCTAAGATTATCATTAACTCTACTTAGTGGGCGTAGAGCAAATGCGACCTTTTCAGAACCATTCACTAACTTTCAGTGAATGTGTGCCGCATTTTATAATTTATAAACAGGAATGCGATCTAATTGCTTTTTTACACAGATGAACAAAGAAGGATTATGTGTAGTAAAAGAAAAGGTAACTCCACAAATTCGCCCGCTGGACTTCAAGACGCCTTTAAATTTTATGTCTCTCAAATCCACTACACTCCAACATTAGATTATCTAAGATAAGGGTTTCTCTTGCGTTTTCTGTTACAACTTGTTATTCACGAAATAAAGTTGCCAGCTCAATGACTCAACAATTTGGAATTCAGAATGTTCTTTTTCTGCTTGACATCTCTACTATTATTTTTTACTATTGTTTACAGAGTATACGACCAAAGAGCCTCTCAAGATAGTGCGTTATTAAATAAGATTAAAGAATAAAAGCTTGAAGAAGGAGAAAGATGTGCTTATTATGAAGATATGCAGGACAGATATCATTTCGCTCAAAACGAAGTTTGCGGATATAGGATAAAATAGGTGGTTTATCTCCCATTGATCGAGGTAAAACACATAGGTCACATGACAGCCGCTCGTGATGTCACTCTAGATAGTGACACAAATCATGAGACAGTTTGCGAACAGCAACCGAAGAAGAACGTTGTTTTCTTCTGCCTAGGCCTTTGGCCTAAGCGGAACCAGGATAAACTTGCTTACATCGGAAGCGTGCAAGGAAACAGATAAATCATGGCCACGTTCTGTTGGAACATAGATGAATTCTGCCGCGTCCCGCTGGAACAAAGAGTTTACAACAGAGCCATCCTGTTGGAATATAGATGAATCCAGCCCTTAAAATCCAGAGACATAAAAATAGCTTCACAGATCAGAAGTATCTCTCAACTATATGTAAGACCTTCCCTTTTGTTCCTCCTTATACTTTGCTTTATGTTAGATATATGTGTTTTCTATTTCTCCATGTGTAGACACTTGTATATATGTATAATTATTTCTGTGTATGTGATATTGTTGTGGATCGTCGCCGCCAATTTATTGTGATGTTGTGGCGAAACTTGGCAGCGAAGTTGTAGTGACCGGTTTGTGCCGGAAGACACTGAACAAGAAGGTAGCTTCAAAACAGTGTATTAGTATAATAAAAGAACAAGGTATCCAAAGAAGCGTAATAAGTAATATAGAAATAAGTAAGACTGAAGTATTATTACGCTGCCTGACTAGTAGCTGTCGTTAACTGATTTTGTAAACTGTTGTACTTGACTGCTCGTAACTTGCTCTTAAGTGCTCGTTAAACTGCTCGTAATTACTCGTTACTGGCTCTTGTTGACTGCAGTATTTATCTGTCTTCCCACTTAAGACAAAATATGGCAAAAGGCCTTTCTCATGTGGGTTAACCTGGTCATGTAGTCCTGGAAATAATTCATGTCAAATCTTCCCCAGTTGAGACTCTACCCTTCGGCAGAGCCTAGACTTGGTTAATACTCTCCGCTCTAAGGCAGAGAGCTCGACAGTGCGTAAAGCTGTCAACTGATCGAGTTGATTGTAATATTCAGTCGCTTTCCCACTGAGGCAAAATGTGGTACAAGGCCTTTTTAATGCGGGTTATCCGAGCAATATAACCCGGACAAAAATTTCTGTCTAATTTTCCCCAGCGGTGCCTCGACTGGGAGAGAGCTCGAAGGCAGAGAGATCGACAGTGCGTAAGACTGTCAACTGCGCGAGTTGACTGCAGTATTTAGTCGGCCTTCCCACTTAAGGCGAAATGTGACACAAGGTCAATTGCTCTCCGCACGAAGGCAGAGAGCTGACAGTGACAAAAGCAGTCACTGCGAGGCGACTGCTCTCTAGAAGCCACGCAAGTAATTTATATATAGCCAGAGAAAGAGTCCATTCCTCGCAGGAGTGTGCCATAACAGATAGTATATAAAAAGTATCTTGCGAACAAGGGTTCGTCATTCATTCATCCGTTTTCCCTTCTCGTCTTATTGTTACACTGGTGACCAGCACGCGATTTATTTACCCGACTCAAGTGGGAGGGTATATCATTAAAAGGAGGTCGGAAAAGTATCCTCTCGCGACTCTGTCTCAAGAAGTGACATTTCTGGGAAAGAAACTGAAACTTCACCCCTTATTAATGAAATACAAAGAAAATCATTTCATGCTATATATGTAGCAGTGAATGATTGGTTGATTCGCTTTTCCTACGGCTTATCAACCGCTTGTGGTTTATTTAAATCCAGTTGAACTAAGGAATGTAGCTCGGTTTAATATTTGACATGGCAATATTGATAGAGTAGCGAAATATAGCAACATTTTATTTGTGGAAAAGAGGTTGCGGGATGTAACATAGTTCATCGTTCATGACGCCGCGTAATCCCTTCTGAACGCTCTCAAGTCTTAAGAGTGAGGACTGAGCACAACTAGCTTACATATAATAATACTCTATTTTTTAGTCTTCCGACTAGCTTCGGAGAGGTCAAGCGGATTTATATCTTTCGCAATAGTATTTTATGTGAAAATGAATTTAAAGAAAATGAACTCACCTATTTCTCGTTTGTTTGATTTGTGTTTTACGGTCTGTCAACCTATTGAGTCATTTAATGCGAATTTTTGTCCAAAATTAAAGCCTCGTATTTAAATATAAAAAATTAAATTAGTAAAGCTGCTACCAGTAATAATTATATATTTTTAAATTATATTTTTGACATCAGTTTAATTCCTTTTAGAAACTAGAAAAAAGTTGTTGAAAATTTTCTATTAAGTATGTTTAATAGTAGTTTAAGTGAACTGAAGTAAAATTACTGCAGTTTGTCAGTGTATGTTTTATGGCAAATGGCTCTTGGGAAGACACACACACTGAGAGATCCTTTTTTCTCGGTTTCACTCTCTCAGTCGACCTTAAGTAAAACGACTACATTGAATCAATAGTGAAATCTACTGTTAAGAAGGTTGGGTCACTGTGTCGGTTCAGCAAGTTTTTCTAGGCTGAATCCATCTTACACGTATACAAATCAACCATCTGCCCATGCATTGAATATTGTTGTCATATCTGGTAAGGCGCCCGTACTGTTCATCGCGGAGTTCTCGACAAGAGCCAGCGAAGACTCTCTAATTAATCGATCCCGACTTGGTAGTTCGACACTAGTCACTTTCTCACCGACGGGATGTGCCTTCTGCATCTTCTACAAATATTTTCACAGCTTCTGCACGAACGAACTTAGCTCCCTGGAGACCCCTCTTCAAGAATTTACTTGAGCAACTAGACTGGCAACAATGCTCCACCCTTTTACAGTCAAAACAGTCAAATGCAGCTGCCAATTCTACTCTAACAACTTTGCTTGTATTTCCCACCTGTGTAAGTCCCATTTGTATATTTGCTTCCCTGACAGTTACAATTTATATGCAACGGCAACTGCCATCTCTTATTCCCCTGGTTCCCTTCCTTCTTTTATTCTTTCTTCAACACCGCCTGTATTTTGTTTTTCTCCATTTTCACTCTAATTTCACGTAACTCTCTTCACACCAGTATTCCCATCCTTTTCTTACCCATTCTCTGACACCCCATTTAACCGGTTCTTCTTTCTCTTCGCTTTCCTCTCATGTAGCCTTCTGCTTTTCTCTTATGTAGCCCCCAGCACACTAGTGGCAGTACTGCCTTGCTTGGTGTGAACTGATTATACAAAACGTATAAGAATATGTTATGGTAGCATATCCGATATGAAGCCTGGACATAGTCTCTTCTCTTTTATTTTGGTGTTCCTGGTGACATTCTCCTATATTTCTAGTTCCAAGTCACTACCCACTACATAACTGACATACCATATATTCATAGCCACTGATAAGAACTTAGTGGTTATAATTTAGAATTAATTAAAAACAAGCATTCATTTTTGAGTGACCATCAGCTATACATGCATACATATATATATATATATATATATATATATATATATATATATATATATATATATATATCAATGAATTCCGAAATTTACATTCCGTTGAATAGCTATTTCAGTAAAACATTCTCGCTTCATGGGCAACGATCAATAACAAAATGTTATTAATTCAAATTTCAGTTGATAAAATTTTGTTTTTGATTGTCGCTGATGAAGCTAGAAATTACTGCTGAAATAGTTATTCAACTGAATGTAAATTTCGGAATTTATTGATATGATATACCTATTTGGCTCTGTAAATAGTTAATAATATTTCAATCGAGCCTTCCATCTGGATCATTTTTAATACTGATAAAATATTAATAGGATCTGGTTTTGGGGATTTTATTTATAGACACTTCGTTTTTTTGGATTGGATATATATATATATAATTTCGTTTATTATATTTCCTGCGATAACCAGCACGGAGAAAAACGAAGCGTATGATATATTTGTGACACCTTATTTTGAAGATAAGCTAGTTGACTTGGTGTTCATCACCTCGGATTTTTTAAAGAAAAAAAAACAAACTCACACCAATATAAAAGTGTTTATAGAGTTAAAATTATATAAATATTGACGTACTGCTTAAAAATAATGAGATAACATTGAATTTTCATAACAATATGCATTAAAGAAAATTTGAACTGGAAATATAAATATTCATTGAAATGAAAATTATAAGAAACTTCATATAAGACATAAGCATATGTTGTAAATTAGAGGTGAAACACTTCAATACAACAACAGGGAAATGTTTTATTCATAAGAAATAGCCACACTATATTTCCATGAATAGAAAGACACTGAATTAGCTAAAGTCATAATTACAGTACTTAATAATAATAATAATAATATATAGAGGAGGGTAGATTTTATAAACAGTGCCCATTTGAGGCTTTACGCAATGCTCCTCGGCTACGAATTGAACGCTCTGGGCTACTGATGGTTGTTTATATTTTGTAAATAACACGCTATAAAATATATAATTCTCTCTGGTGCGCGCCGATAGCTTAGGAGTAGAATCTCCGAGTACTTACAAATCGGTCGAGTTTTAATCCCGGCTTGAAGCAATCGGTTATCTATGCACTGATGAGTTGTGATACAGCGAAACAGGCCTGTATGTGGATGATTATATATAAAAATGATTTTTTCACCAAGACATTGAATTGAAAGGGACTCATTTAAAAAGCAGGATTTATTGACTCGGACGTTGATAGTTAAATATTGAATGTCATTTCCAAGAAACGAAAAGATCGGTTTCGATATTAATATAGGAATTACCCAAAACATGTTAACAGATTTGGAAAGAGGAAATATTATAGAAAATATTTCTTCATCAATACCAAACAGTTTTTCTATCGAGTTGCATTTTTTGTACCCACCAGCCATGATATTTTAGACCGGGACCCAGTATGACACATACACAAGGATGAATATCCCCATTCCTTTCGTATTTCATTAATAAGAAGTAAGATCAACTAGCGCAGCTTCTGAAGAGCTGCTGTCCTTTGGATAAAACACCCATCAAACCTGCCCTTTATATTTGAAGCCCGTCATGCAAGCACACAAGGACGAACCACCCCATTCCCTTCGTATTCCAATAATAATCCACTGACTGCCGCTCGGATGAACGGATTCCAATCAACCCTGACCTTTATAGTTGGAGCCCATCCTTCCGGTATACAAGTACGAATCATCCCCATTTCTTTGGGTTCCATTAATAAGTATCAATTTCCAACGGGAAAGATTCTTCCCTAGAACTCCAGTAAACAGACACTGGATAAAATATTTCCCCAATCACTATAATTTCGACCTCTTCAAGTCTAGTTATCTATCCTGCACAGTTAGTTAAGTGCCATACGTGATACACGCTTTGAGCGATCATGTCTCGAAAGAGACATAACTGACTGGGAAGAAGATTATCCAGCAGTAGGTTGCCATTGCTTTCTGCGGTAGACTGGTTGCCGACCAAGGCTATAGAACCCAATCTGTCCTGTTATTTAACTCATAACTGGAGGGAAGATACGGATTAATACCTTTTCCAAGGGTAATTGTGCGTAAGTGAATGCAAGGAATTCAGCTGGAATTCGAACTCGGCACCCCGTTTTGTCGTTCCGATGTCCATTGCACCACAACGCCATGAATTTCACTTCTTGCCTTTTCTTAAGTTCATACCGAACTGTTGTGGTAACAAAACACACTTTGTGACGAACGCCAGGTTAATGCCTTCAACGAAGTTAATACAAAAAAAGGAAACAGATCTAACGTAATAATTTTTAATTAACGCAGTAATTAACAGTAAACCGATTATATTCTTTTTCTTCAATATGCAGTGTCTCTTCATGACGTGAGTGGGGTTCATGGAATCCAAACAGCTTCCTGCTCTTTGTACCTTTTAGCAAATTTTGCTATCTCTCTTGTCAGTCATTTACACAAGTTCATGAGATTGGTTCCCCGCTTTCTTTCTTTTTGTCCTCCTTGCCTTCGGTATAGCCTTGTGAGTGTCAAAGTTCTCACGCCTTCTTTCTTTGTTGTGGTCCTTAGAATTTTCGCCTATCTCTTTCTGGTGTAAAGTGTAATATTCCATTTTGTTTTGTTCTAAAAAGTTGTCTTTACTCCCATGCTCAGGTCATGTTATTCTAAATCATCCTTCTGCATAAACACGATACTCTTGCTTTTGCTTTTGTCATCATTGAGGAAACAGTACAATATTCAATTTCAATATTAACACTTTGTATGATTCTAAGATGTATTTATAGGTGTGATTACGTCTAGACATTAGTTCTGATTTTTCATTTATTATTATTTTTTTATCCTGAAAACAATAATATGGTTAACTTGTCTTCTTGTCACAATCTGCAGACAAAACCACTGTTCTAAGGTTTAGCTTTTTTATTATACTCCATTTTATATCAGGATTTTTTCCATTCTTTGGTTTTAATTCCCACATGTGACTAGTCAGTTTGGTACAATTTTTAAGGTTTTCCAGCTTAAATGTAGATTTGTGATTATTCCGTTTGTTTTTTTAAATTCTTTTTGTAGACCCAAAATATGTTTTTCTTTGTCCATCTGTATCATGTACTTCTGCTTTGTAAATAGTTCCTTCTGTATTTGTTTATATTTCTGAGATGAGGTAGTATATACAGTATTTACATTATTCGGACTATTGTTCTCATCTTCGTTTCCATTTGTATGACGTTTTGGCCGTTGTACGCTCCAGCCTTCTTCAGAAGTTAGGAATATCAAACCGAACTCTTTATTACTATCACTGAGGTATATGAACTTCATTCCTTGTGTAGTAGTGCCTCTTCTGTTAGTCATGAGTTATCTTCCTCTAACACTGGAAATTAATCACCACTGCTGTAGCCTGTATTGAACTCATAACTCTTTGGGTCAACTCTCAGGAACTAACCAACGTCTATATCTACTGGGCCATCTGTTCTTAAGATGAGGACAATAGTCCGAATAATGTAAATACTGAGTTCCTTCTGTTTTACAAAGTCCGTTAAGTGGGTATTTGTTTTTATCCCTACAGTTAGATTCGTTATTAGTGCTGTTATGTTGCACGTTATTCTTAAGTTTCTGGCGTTTTGCTTTTTTTATGTAATTTTCTAAATTACTAGTACTGCTAGAAATTAATTTGATTGAATTCCTTCTGAAAATTTTATTTAATTCTGAATTTTTGTGAGTGTTTATCATTTAATTTTGAAAAATATTTGCCCTATTTTCGATTTTACTTTCAAGTTAAACGGTGGGTTGAACCAAATAATGTTTCGATTTGGCAACTAGATCCCAGACTTTTACAGTCAAAACAGTCAAATGTAGCCCTTACTTCTACTCCAGTGGTTTCTTTTCTCGCACTTCCTTATCTGTGAAAATCTCTCCCGTATACTTGCTTCCCTGATAGCTACAATCTCCAACAGTTTAAGGGCAATGTTGATTGTCATCTTTTATGTACTTGATTCCCAACTTTCTCTTGTCATCAAGACAAGACATCAGCTGTAACTTGTAACTTTCTCTTGTCATCTTCCCAGACATCAGCTGTAACTTGTTTTTTCTTTTCTCTTTATTCTAGCGCAACCCAGTGTACATTAGTATTCCCATCTTCTATCAAACACTCTTCCCATCTGCCCAACCCTCATCCTCGCTATCCTTACTCATCTGTCACCTTCCTCCTGACATTCCCTATGTCTAACCACTACTTCTCTTTACCTTCCCCTATGTAGCCCCATGCGCAATAGTGGCAGTGGAATGCCTTGCTTGGGGTGAGATGATTAAAAAAAAAAAATCCCTCGATACCCACTGTAATCTGTTTCCGTTTTACTTCACTCTCCTCTCATGTAGCCCCATGCGCACCAGTGGCAGTACTGCCTTGATTAGAGTGACAGGATTATAAAAAGAAAAAATTATTATATGACATGCAATACTGGCATAAAAAATCCCATTGAATATTGTCTATACTATATTTAGCAAGAGGCGTTAAGGTTGTATCTGTACATTTGGGAAGGGAATTAAAGTTGGGTTTTTACGCAATTTGGCGACAAACACAAAAATTATGTTTGAGAATCGAATCTGTTTATCATATAAAACATTACAGCCACTTAAAAAAAATGGGGATATTTTCAATCTGATTATTATATTTAACACAGACGATTGTTTTCTATAAACCATTTTCTAAAGAATTAACGTTGTCATATTACAAAATATCACTTTAACTAAAAACTAGCAAAAATCAATTTGGACTCACAGTAATGTTAATGAAATGGTGTTGTCTCGCTTGTAATTTTATTTAACTGACTATTGCATGACATTTGCAAAACAAACGTCTTTATTAAAAAAAAAGAACACAAATTTGTCCATTCCCCAAAGAACAATGTTGTTTTCATAGTGCATGACCTTAAATATGTGTGTCATTTCTATAGATGCAAATTTGAACTCTTTGGCGCATTAGAGTCATCATTTAATTTTAAGATATGCAATAGCTTCGAACATAGAAAATATTTTTTTCTGTTTTGAATAAAACAGATTAAACATGTTTTTATTTTTTAATTTTATAAATTTGTTTAATTTTTAAAATGCGTGTCCTGTTTTGTGCGTGATCTTATATACAGTGCTGATAGCAGATACGGAAATATAACTACAAGACCTCCTACAGAAGGTTGCTGAAGAGAGTGACAAGAAAGGACTACAAATAAACTGCAAGAAAACTGAATGCACGGTCGTCAATAAAAAGGACAACCCAATATGATAAATACAGGTCAGGGATACTAAAATTAAGCAGGTACAAAAATTTAAATACTTGGGAAGTGTTCTAACAGAAGACGGAAAGTGCGACACAGAGATCCGAATGCGAATTGACATGGCGAGGGAAGCAATCCAGAATTTGAGTAAAGTATTAAGAAACAAGACAATTTCGCTAGAAACAAAGAAGAGGATACTAGATTTTTATGTGATGTCAGTTCTTCAATATGACAGTGAATGCTGGACAATTTCATCAATGATGAAGGAAAAACTTGAAGCAACTGAAATGTGGTTCTACAGAAGGATGCTGCGGATATCATGGATCGAGCATGAATGATGAGGTTTTGGAATGGATGGAAACGAAAAGGAAATTAATACTGAGCATCAGGAAGAGACAGCTGACGTTCCTGGAACATGCAATGAAGGAGGGCTTGAAGAACCTGACATTAACAGGCCAGATAAAAAGGAAAAGAAACACGGTAAAGTAGCGGATAACATATTTGAAGGACCTGATCAGGTGGATGACGGAACGAGGGTTGCGTAGAATAACAGGAGAAAGCGTGATAAGGGCCACTAGGGATAGGGAGACGTGGAAAGCCATGATCGCCTACGCCCTGAAAGAAGAATATATATATATATATATATATATATATATTAAATAAATTGCAAACATTGTGTCTATTTTTTAAATAAAATCAGTTCATACTCATGGGTAATCTTTCGCGTGTTATAATTGAAAAATGTAAGAAATGAGCTGTGACATTGGTAGATGATTTTAGTATTCATTTCTCAATGTTCCCAAGCACTTTCAAGCGTCTTCCGGAGTCATCTTAAGGAGTGTGAGTTGTGGTAACAAAAATGACCGCAAAACTGTGTTGCTAAAATCTACTGTAAATATTCTTCCTGTTACCACAACTTACACCCTGGAAGATGATCTCGAAAGGAGATTAAAATTACTTGGGAACATCGAGAAATGTATAATAAAATCAACTGTCAAAGTTACAGCACATTTCTTACATCTTTCAATTATAATACGCGAAAGATTATCCGTGAGTTCGAACGGATTTCATGAAAAATAAGCAGACATAATGATTGCAATATATATATATATATATATATATATATAAACTTATTTATAAATGGAACTTTGTCTGTGTGTGTGCGTGTGTCTGTGTGTGTGTATCTGTTATCTATAGACTCCGAAACGGCTGAACCGAAAATTTACACAGTTGTACTATAAGCGTCTGCGAGTGTTCTTAGCTAGGTTTTGTGTCAAGGTACCCCCGATAAATATCGATAATCGATAATCGAATAAATCGGTTTATAGAAGGAGTGGTCCGATTTTAATCAAATTTGATCCACTCATAGACAAAGACATAAGAAACGATATTCAGAAGTTTCAAGGTTGCAGTTCTTACAATAGTGCAGAAAATCGATAACATATATATATAAGCTTTCATTACACCCGAGCAACGCCGTGCTATACTGCTAGTATATATATATATATATATATGAACAAAGTACTGATAACTTTTTCAGTGGTTAGTGATTTATTTGACAATGTATATGTATTAAAATCCTCTACAAATGATGAAAGGTAATATTTTTTAGATTCCGAAAAATGCCGTGGCTTGAGAAATATTTAATGAATTCTGATCACTGAAAATCCTCCCCAACACCCAATTTTCTCACCTGTCTTTATGATGCTTTTATTTTAATAAGCACTTCACAGGTGTTTATACAGTAATTAATACGACCAAATCACACATAAATCCATAATTGTGACAGCGTTTGAATAATAATAATAATAATAATAATAATAATAATAATAATAATAATAATTCCTGGATGACCAAAGGAATTACATTTCTTCTACCCAAGAATGGTGACACAAACAACCCAAAAAACTACAGACCAATTACCTGTCTTCCGACAACATATAAACTATTAACATCTATTTTAACAAAACAGACATATTTATTCTTAGAAAGAAATGACATGATACCGCTTGAACAAAAAGGGTGCAAACGTGGCTGTTATGGATGTAAAGACCAATTGCTAATTAACAAAATGATCCTGGAAAACTGCTACAGTACAAAGAAAAATCTGCCTGGATAGATTATCGTAAGGCATTCGATAGTGTGCCACATTACTGGATTTTAAAGACTTTAAATATATACAAGATATCGCCCGTCATCATCAATTTCATCAAACAGTGCATGTCTAAATGGAAAACAACCTTTTACCTCAATCATATAAATGGAACATATAAGTCTAATGAAATAAACATCAAAAGAGATATATTTCAAGGTGATTCTTTATCTCCCTTACTATTCTGCATATCATTAATAGCACTAACCAGTCAACTTAATAAGACAGAATGTGGTTATAAAATAGGCCAAAAGAAAATAAGTCATCTATTTTACATGGATGACTTAAAGTTATATGCTAAGAATGATAATGAGCTGGAAGGTCTTCTGCAAACTGTAAAATGCTTCAGCGAAGACATTGGAATGAAATTCAATTTGAATAAATGTGCTAAAGCTACAGTTTTACGTGGATCAATACAAGAAACATCCTCAATTAGCTTAGACCCTGCTGTAACAATAAAAGAATTGAAACCAGAAGAAGCTTATAAATACCTAGGTGTAAATGAGAGTGAAAACATTCACCATAAAAAAATGAAAGAAATAGTGCGTAAAGAGTACTATAGAAGGCTACGAATGATATTAAAAACTGAATTGAATTCTCAAAACAGAGTTATGGCCATTAATAGCCTTGCAATCCCAGTTGTCCAATATAGCTTCAACATCTTAAACTGGACTCTAAACGACATCAGGCGAATGGATTCTAAAACAAGACAGCTTCTTTCTAAGCATAAGATGCATCATCCAAAGGCTGATGTAGACCGTCTATACATACCCCGTAAAGAAGATGGATGAAGTTTTATTCAGCTGGAATTGTCATACAAGACAACAACTATTGGCTTACTAACATGCATAGAAACAACAAAGGATTGGATGATACAATTAGTAAGGCAACATGAAGAAAGAAAGAAAAAATATTCAATAATAAAAGAAGGCAGTAAATACAAACAAGATTTACAGTTAGTAGATTCTGTAGAAAAGCAAAACAGAAGCCAAGAACCAATTATTGCAGAAAAAAATATGAAAATGAAAGCCAAAGATAAAGCTCTTGAACAGATGAAACAGCGCTGGCAAGACAAACCTCTGCATGGCCAATATCCAGAACGTGCCAATAAATCCAATGTTGACAAAGTTAATACTCATCGATGGTTACGTGCATCTGGATTAAAGTCTGAAACTGAAGGCTTTATTCTTGCAGAAGAAGACCAAAGTCTTTTCACTAGAAACTTTCAGGCAAATATTATGCATAATAATATGGATCCAAAATGCAGGTTTTGTGATAAACACCAAGAAACAATAGACCACCTAATCTCAGGCTGTTCTGTGCTTGCCCCAAATGAATATAAAAATCGCCACGATAGAGTTGGGCAATATTTACATTGGGCAATGTGCAAACATTATGGAAAATCTGTAAACAAACACTGGTATGAACATCATCCAGCACCGGTTACAGAAATAGAAGATGTAACCATTCTATGGGATTACACTATTTACACAGACAGAAAAATTGAAGCAAACAGGCCAGACATTATTGTTAAAAACCAGAAGGAGAAAACTTGTCTATTAATTGATATGGCTTGTCCAGCGGATTGTAACAAAGCAATCAAGGAATTTGAAAAATTGTCAAAATATAAAGACCTGGAAATTGAAATAGAAAAAAATGTGGAAATCGAAAACTAGAGTTGTGCCAGTGATAGTAGGTGCACTTGGAATGATAAAAAATGGAACAAAACAGCACATTGAAAGAATCCCTGGAAACCCCAGCTTAAGAGATATACAAAAAATTGTCTTATTAAGTACAGCCCACACACTAAGGAAAACTTTATCTATGTAATGCTAGGGATGATGGGGAAGATAGAAAAACATGAAATGGAGTCATAACCACACGCCACGACCTGCCTTAGGTCTCCCCGCAGACTTGGTTGGTAGTGAGACCAAAGCAGAAATCGAAATATGATGAAAAATGACATAATAATAATAAAAGACTAAAAACCAATCAGTATTAAATGAGGGATTTTATACAAGAATCATGGAATCGAAATTATTTTACAACAGTCAGTTAGGATAGTTGACGTTCTACGCGCCGCTTAGATATGGCACAAGGCCGAAATTATGGGGCTCCCAGTGAGGATTTAACTCACTACTCGATTGTAATGATTTTATACAAGGCAAATTTGCTAAGTATTACACCACTTTACTCTTGAAGATGATCTCGAAAGGAGATTGGACAATTTCATCAATGATGAAGGAAAAACTTGAAGCAACTGAAATGTAGTTCTACAGAAGGATGCTGCGGATATCATGGATCGAGCATGTGAACAACGATGGGGTTTTGGAAAGGATGAAAACGAAAAGGAAATTAATACTGAGCATCAGGTAGAGATAGCTAATGTTCCTGGGACATGCAATGAGGAGGGAGGGCTTGGAGAATCTGATGCAACTTGAATACAGATAGGACAGACGATTAATTACATTATTCAGACTCTTTTCCTTATCTTTATTGCAATGTTTACGACATTTTGGCCGTTGTACGCTCCGATCTTCTTCAAGTGATTAGAATTTCGAACCGAACTCTTTATTTCGGTCGGTGGGCTAGATTGTTCCCGTTCCATAGGTTATACTACTTTAATTCAACACTCTAAGTTTTATTCGTAGCCAGGTATTGAACTCACAGCTCTTTGAGCCAAGTCACTGAATCTAACCAAAGTTTTAACCACTGGGCTATGTGTACTGTGGTTAAAAGTTTGATTTGTGAGTGATTTGAGAAAGTGAATACATAACGGATGATAAATGTTAGAACGCTTCCGGCTGGAGCCGAGATGTTGACCTTGTTTATTTGAATAAATCAACCCCCGGCATTAGTGACATGACCTCAACACATAACACAGCTTTGAGGTACATAGGTCAACAAATCGGCGCCAAAATTTACCCGCCATTTCCTCTGTCGTTATTTGCTTGTGATGCAATTCACAGACTAGAAGCTATTCGACTAGTAATCTATTTTTTATTACATCATTTCTCAAACAGGCCTTCTGAAAGACAAGGTAGTAATTCCTTTCCTAATATATATAAATGCATTACTCACATTTATTGTCGAAAAAGATACTCATTCACGTGAACAGATTCCTCGTCGTGTTTAAAAGAAAAAGAAGAAAAAAAATTAAACGTTGGCACAATGATTCAGCGAATATCAACCGAGTACTTTCTCAATTAAAATCGAAATTAAATTTGTCCTCTTTCTTTGTCTAAAGACACACCCATATTATTTTATCTTGAAATATTCTCCCAGTTATAGATTAGTTCATCTCCTTTTATGTGCCTTGTTCTTTGAGGGCATAGGCGATCATGGTCTTCCACGTCTCCCTATCCCTGGTGGATCTTAGCGCGCTTTTAACCTGTTACACCACGCAAACTCCGTTCTGCCATTCACCTGCTCAGTCCAGTCAAGAACCTTACTCGCTGTTTTCCTCTGTCTCTCATTCCTTCTAAGTAGCCTGTTAGTATCAGGTTCTCCTTGCTCTTCTTCCTCATTGCATGTCCCAGGAACTTTAGCTATCTCTTCCTGATGCTCAGTATTAATTTCCTTTTCGTTTTCATCCTTTCCAAAACCCCATCATTGCTCACATGCTCGATCCATGATATCCGCAGCATCCTTCTGTAGAACTACATTTCAGTTGCTTCAAGTTTTTCCTTCATCATTAATGAAATTGTCCAATCTACTTTCGAGATCATCTTCAAGAGTGAAGTGGTGTAATACTTAGCAAATTTGCCTTGTATAGAATCATTACAATCGAGTAGTGAGTTAAATCCTCACTGGGAGCCCCATAATATCGGCCTTGTGCCACATCTAAGCGGCGCGTAGAACGTCAACTATCCTAACTGACTGTTATAAAATAATTTCGATTCCATGATTCTTGTATAAAATCCCTCATTTAATACTGATTGGTTTTTAGTCTTTTATTATTATTATTATTATTATTATTATTATTATTATTATTCAAACGCTGTCACAATTATGGATTTATGTGTGATTTGGTCGTATTAATTACTGTATCCGCAGCATCCTTCTGTAGAACCCCATTTCAGTTGCTTCAAGTTTTTCCTTCATCTTTGATCATATTTTCCAGCCTTCACTGCCATATTGAAGAACTGACATCACATAACAATCCAGTATTCTCTCCTTTGTTTCTAGCGAAATTTTCCTGTCTCTTAATACTCTACTCAGCTTCTGGAACGAATCATTCGCCATGTCAATTTGCCTTCGGATTTCTGTGTTGCACTTTCCGTTTTCTGTTAGAAAACTTCCTAGGTATTTAAATACCTAAAAGAGGGAAAATAATGAGAAAACAAACATTACCGATGACAATGGCATTAAACCTATCATGAACATTTTTATTGTTCCATTGGGCACCCTGACGTAGTGTAATGGTTAAGAAGTTTTTCTTGCTAGTCCAATTACGACTAAATAGTGAAGTCGATCCTAACTGGGTGCCGCATACGTTCTGCCTTGTTCCATATATAAGCTACGTTTAGAAAATCACCATTGTTGAGGGCGGTTACCGTTCACTGGGGCCGTCCGGTTGCAATTTTTTATTTTTATTAGTATTATTTTGAATACTAATATTATGGGAAATACACTGCTAGTCTATCAAATTTACGACTTTTAGATGGCATTGCCAAAAGTACTTTTTTATCATTTCACTATTGGTACTTCGATCACTTGAATTTAAGCGTACTAGTAGATTAGTAGCCGGATGTGCTTGGTGCTGAAGTGGATATCGGCTCGGAACGAGATAATCGTGAAGCCGAGTGGAATTCCAGTTAAATTACTCTTCTTCACTTACGCGCAAATAGCCTTGGGAAAAGTATTAATACCTTTCTTCCCTCCAGTTATGGGTTAAATAATAAGATAGGTTGGGTTCTATAGCCTTGGCTGGCAACCAGTCTACTTCAGAAATAATGGCAACCTACTGAGGAGAAAATCCTGTCAGTCATGTCTCTTTCGAGTGGGTATCATGTATATACACCTGACTAAATTAGTGTTTCGCAACCTTTATAAGCACCGGCAAACCTATGAGCAAATGAAAATATCACGGCACACTTAGCAAAATCTTTAAAGAGTATACATTTAAATGTCATGAAATAAAGACAGGACTTAAAAAAATAAAAAACTTAGTTTTTTAATGTTTCTCTTCAAATATTTGTGAAGCTTATTTAGTATGAAATCTGTGTCTGGTGTTTTTCGTGATTTTTTTTTTTAATGTTTGGTCGAATGTGCATTAATCAGACTTTCATTTCTTTTTCACTTGAGCATATTCTTTCTCGCTTCTTTCATTTTAGATGTTATTTAGGATTGAGAAGTTTAATTTACAAAATGTAAATACTGAGTTCCTTCTGTTTTACAAAGTTCGTCAAGTGGGTATTTGTTTTTATCCATACAGTTTGATTCGTTATTAGTGCTGTTATGTATATACCTGCAACAAAATAGATAAAACCTTTCTTAGATTATGTGGGACATTCTTTTTGTATTGAAATCCCATATGTACCAAGATGTGCCTTAAAATGGTTTATTGTTTTATCCCTCAACTATCCTAACTTACTGTTGTAAAATAATTTCGATTCCATGATTCTTGTATAAAATCCCTCATTTAATACTGATTGGTTTTTAGTCTTTTATTATTATTATTATTATTATTATTATTCAAACGCTGTCACAATTATAGATTTATGTGTGATTTGGTCGTATTAATTACTGTATCCGCAGCATCAGTTTTACTTTGGAAATAGCGCCATATAACTGTATTCCGGATGTGCGTTAGATATCGGCTCGGAACGAGAAATCGGGGAGCCGAGTTCGAATTCCAGTTGAATTCATTGCATTCACTTACGCGCAAATACCCTTGGGAAAGGTATTAATCCGTCTCTTCCTTCCAGTTATTGGTTAAATAACAGGACAGATTGGTTTCTATAGCCTTGGCTGGCAACCAGTCTACCACAGAAAGCAATGGCAACCTACTGCGGGATACTTTTCTGCCCAGTCAGTAATGTCTCTTTCGAGACATGATCGCCCAATCGTGTTTCACGTATGACACTTAACTGAACTGTATTCTCAATTTAAATGCTTCTTTTCTCATATTTATCACCTTTGGAACTCTTTTCCGGTAACGTGTTTTCCTTCTTATTCTTTTTCTTTTTTATGTGCCGTGTCCCTTTAGAACGTAAGCGATCATGGACTTCCACAACTCCCTATCTCTTGAAGCTCTTAACACCCTTTCTCTTGAAACTCCCCAAAACCCTCCTTTCTCATCTATTTGCTCAAGCTAATCAAGTATGTAGTGCGTTGCTTCGCCCTGTTTTTCTTTCCCTATACCCATTTTGTGAGTATCAAATTCTACAAGCTCTCTTTCCTCATTTCATGTCACAGAAACTTCAGCTGTCTTTTCCTGATGGTAATTATAAGTTTCCTTTTCGTTTCCATTCTCTCGAAAACCTCATCTTTGCTAACATGTTCCGTTCATGGTATCCTTAATATACTTCTGGAGAAACACATTTTGGTTGCTTCAAGTCTTTCCTTCATCTATCATTAGATTGTACAAATTTTCCTGCCATATTGAAGGACAGATATCACATAACAAATTAATGCTCTCTCGTTCATTTCCAACGGAATTTTCCTGTCTCTCAATATTTACTCATCGTTTAGAATGCATCCTTAGCTATGCCAATACGCCCTCGGATCTCAGTGTCGCATTTTTCCCTCGTCTGTTAGAACACTTCCCAAGTATTTAAATTTTAGTATCTTCGACCTGTAGTTGACCTTTTCACAGATGACCAGGTTTCTTGTACTATATATGTAGTCCTTTCTTTCCGCTTTCTTCTGTCGGCAGTCTTGTAGTTTCCTTTCCGTGTCTGCTATCAGCACTGTATCATCTGCATATCTTATATTGTTCAGATTGTGGCTAATAATGACGAATATTGACAGCAGTTCTCATTCTCTCAGAATCGCCTCGCTCTATAGGTCGAAAAAAACTGGTGTGAAAAACTTCCTTGTTTTACACCCTTTTCTATTATTATTGATTATTTTCCAGGTTCTTGATTATTCTCATACCTTTTCCAAATCTGTCCAAATTGTCAAGTGTTTGTAGTGAATTTTGTTGAATGTCTTTGTATGACCTTCAAAAATGTAAATGCAACATTAATCGCCATCTTCTGTCTTTCTGAACTATGTTCTTTTATTCTTCTTTTTTCTTACTGAAGTCTTTCATTCTTTTTCACATTCTGTAACCCCGACTATTTTGTGGCATGATTGCTTTACTTCGAATGAAAATATTTAAGTAAAAAGGATAAAAAAGAAGACAACTAAAGGGATAAAACACTTTCAAGCAAGTAAAAAAAAAAAATCTAATAAACTGTCATTATAGCGAAGAAGAGGCTTTAATATTTTGTATTATTCTTATTTTTTATGTCATTTTCCTTCAGGGCGTATGCGGTTGTGGCTCTCCATAGCGTTCTTCTCTTGAATAATTTGGACCTTTCATAACCTCTTTACTGTTTGACATTCAGAGTCTTCTTTTTGTTAGACAGGCAACCATTCAAGATCGAGATCACAGTCTACATTGCAGTATAGCTGAATTCGAAGAGAAGGATTCATGCCTTTCGCAAGGTCATTAATGTAAAATTTGTCGCAGCAGACAAGGCTGGAGTTCGGTCTCAGTTCGCTGATTACATATTTCATGCAGATAACCGTTACGCTATTTTTCATTATTTTATTCACTTAATAGTTTTGCCATTGATCATTTTAATTAACAAATCTACCACAAAATCTAAACTATCTAGTGATATAAAGAAATATATTTAAAATGTGTATACTCATCCTTCTTCTTTTTGTTATTATCATCATCAATTCCCTGACCGGGTTTCGTCGTGGGGTCGCTGTGCAGCTAAGCACCTGAACAGTTTCCACCATGTTTATTAACTGAAAATTTGACAACCGAGTTGACTTACACAAGTATACCTGAAGAAGCCTATCCATCTACGAATCAAACCAAGTTCAATATCCTCCAGCCTAAAGGCCATCCTTGATCATAGACACGCGGCCGTTTATTTCATCGCAAGGACCCTCTGCGCTAATCTTGATCTTCTGTCCGGATAAACACCGCATTAGCTCTATACTAGGTACCTCCACTCATTTTTTTATACCTAAATTTAAATTGAATTTTATAAAACAAATAATTTATCTTCAAGCTTCAAAATTAGCTTTCATTGAAAGCCAATGGATTAAATTTAGTAATTCCAGTAAGCAGAATACGCTGGTGTATTTTATACCAAAATTATATTTATCGGAATAAAAAATTTTCTAAATTTAAAAAAAAGTTTTAAAAATTTCAAATTTTCGCCATTTTTCATCGATTGTAAACAGAAGCCAATTCTCGGTTTTAAAAAATCTTACAAAAATGAAATATACCTCTCTGACACATTATTTTCTTCAAATTTAATTTAAGTTGACTTGAAACAAGAATTAAATGCTTACTGCTTGAAAAATGTTTCATAAAGCATTTCTCAATTACGGTAGCCTTGTTATCACAGCTGTCAACACCTTATCAGCACTTTATCAGCAGCCGACAACTGATGATTTACAGTATCTTGCCAAAAGTATGGAAGACGAATTTGGCATAAATTTCATACAGCTCGTTTTTTTTAAATTTTTAACTATGTTAAAATTAAAAATTTAACACAGTTTTCAACAATTATCCATTATTGATGGAATTTTAAGTAGTTTAGCTTTGTAGGCTTACGTTTGAAGATGTTTTATGAAAAATAAAAATAAAAATAATATAATACATTCTTTTAAAAAAAATTACAATTTAATAACAGATTGAAAATAACGGCAGAGCTAACTCAATAATTTATGAAAATTTATGGCATTTATTAATTTTTATTTTTAATGTCCATTTTTCATATTAGTTCTCGATACCTCCGCAAATTATGAATTTCACAATTATTATTATGTTTTTAATTTTTCTTTAATTACAATTTAAGAAAATTAGAAATTAAAATGTAAATGTTGTGTTAAATGTTTAAGGAA
Organism: Ascarosepion bandense; assembly: GCA_037127315.1. Classification (NCBI taxonomy): domain Eukaryota; kingdom Metazoa; phylum Mollusca; class Cephalopoda; order Sepiida; family Sepiidae; genus Ascarosepion; species Ascarosepion bandense. The sequence goes on along the minus strand of JBBBDQ010000357.1, from coordinate 3,550,209 downwards.
TGACTTGCAAAAAAGGCTGTTGAATTTTATAAACGTCTTAAAGAGACTTGAATTAGAATCAAAGTGAGGTTTCTGTCGTTTTCCATGTAAGTGGAATAATCCAAAACACTTGTTAACTTCTAAGATAAATACGACCTCCTATGGAAGTTTGTTATGACCCCTATGGAACATCATACCTAAATGAACATGTTAATTTAAACAAAAACTTTTTTAAATTATTTTAAAAATATAATTGGTGAAATATTTTTATTAAATTTTTTTTTGATAGGCAATATAATCATCAATTCTTAACTAAAAAAGTTACAGTTCTTTAAAAGATTTTTAAAATATTTTTAAAACTTTATTAATTATTATAATAATAACAAAAAAAAACGAAAACAATTATTTTAAAATTTTATTAGTAATAGAAATTTTTTTCTTCAGACTATGATGTCTTTAATTATCAAATTAAATTATATCAGAGATTTATTGCATTTTTCATTTTACTCTTTGGAGCAGATTTTCGGATAGTGCCGAATAATTTTAAATAAAATAAATAATTTATATTACTCGATGTGTTCTGCGTTTAACTAATAAAAATAAATTGCATAGAATTAAAATTTATTAGAATTTCATGAATTTACGTGGAGGATGGGTAACAGACTTTAAAGAAAAAACTTTTTCATCAATATTTTAAAAAAATAATAATTTCAAAAATAATTTCATACGTTTGTGAATGAGTACTGAAAGTTTCAGTAAAATCTGACAACTATGTGATTTTTGCGAAAATTTCCAAATTAATGTGTTTGTTACCGAAAAAGTGAGTTACGTAAAAATTACGTGATCAATTGTAAACAGTCGTAACATTTTATGCAACGCTAACTCAAAATCAAAACAAATTTTCTGCCAAAATTTCGAACATATTAAAAGGGATTTAAAAATTTTATAAAATAAATAAAAATTACTTTGATCTTTTCTCTTAATAATATTATAAACATTTCGATGGAAAATGTTCGTTTTATTAAGTTTTAGACCTTTTTAATTCATACCATGCTGGTTTTTTCTGTGATGTAATGGAGGTACCTATTCTATACATAGCCCAGTTTACCACATTAGGCTAGATGACCGTTGACGCTATAAGAAGCTTCATCCACTTGGTTTGTTTTTAATCCTGCTAGGTATCTAACTGTTATGGTGTTCTCCTACTAGGAATGGACTCTTCCTTTTACTCTATAATTACCTGCAGGAAGGAGTCAAGAAGACAGCAGTTAAGTACGCAATTCTAGCCAGCTATTAGTCAGGCAATATACAGCCTACTGTACCGTCCGGACTTATTTCTAGTTACTTATTAATAACACTTACCTTTTATATATGTTCTTGTTATACTAATACACTGTTTTGAACCTATCTGTTTTCCGTGTTTTACTTCCTGCCAAACCGGTCACTACAACTTTGCGGCGAAGTTGGCCACAAACACAAGAAATTGGAGACGAAGATCCCTAACACTAACTACTATCCTAAGCTGAAAAATGTTTTGTGGGGACCGATTTATTCAATGATGACTCTATCTTTGGGCAGGTATTACTGGGTTACATTTCATCAATTGCACTCATAAATGACGGGGAGGATACAATTACGCTTCACAATTTCTTCACTTCTCTGTCGAGATTCTTGGCAGTCACAATTATAATAGGATTCTAACTTAATTTCTTTCCTTCATTCAATACAGATTACATTTAGAGTTTTTATCTCTTTATTTCCATGAGAAAAAGTTGAACGTTTTGCTGAGTCTCCCTTGTCAAATCTTTTTCGAACATCATTCTTGGCAATAGAAATATTCTGGTCTGCAATAACACATAACCCAATGAGTTCTAGGCTTGAAATATAAATGGAGCTACTAATAAAAATTCATATGATTTTATGAAATTCTAACCTTCAAATGGAACGTGACAAAATTTGGGCCCAATCGGATTATTAGTTTACAAATTACATTAATTTAAGGAACGCAATTGTTGGATGTGCGTTGTGGTGCAATGGATAGTGAGTTGGAACGACAAATCGAGGTGCCGAGTTCGAATTCCATTTGAACTCCTTGCATTCACTTACGCACAAATACCATTGGGAAAGGTATCAATCCGTCTCTTCCCTTCAGTATGGGTTAAATAATAGGACAGATTGGGTTCTATAGCTTTGGCTGGTAACCAGTATACCGCAGAAAGTAATGTCACCCTAGTGCGGGATAATCTTCTACCCAGTCAGTCATGTCTTTTTCGAGACATGATCGCTCAAAGCGTGTATCACATATGGCACTTGACTAACTGACTGCTTGACTGTTGCATATTTTTAAAATGGAAAAATCTGAATTTCGTGTATTGATAAAGCATTGGTTTCTGATTGAAAAAAAATGATTGGAAAAATGCTGTTCAAGCAAAGCAATGGCTTTATATGTTCTATTCGGACTCTGTTCTGTCGGAAAAACGGTTAAGAGGAAGGATGCTGACTTTAAACGCAGATGTTGCTGAACACTCAGGTCGCCCAAAATCGGCAGTTGTCCCTAAAAAAACAAAAAACAAAAAAAAAACACAAACTCGTTTTGGCCGATCGTATATTGAAGTTGCGTGAGATAGCAGAGAAGTTGAACATATCAGAAGGCAGTGTATTTACCATTTTGCATGAACATCTGTCACTAAGAAGGCTGTGTTCAAAGTGGGTTCTGCGTTTGCTCATAGTTGATCGTAAACAACAACGCGTCGACGATTCAGAGCGTTGTTTGCAAATGTTTCAACGCAACAAGAAGTTTTCTGTAAATATGTAACAATGGGTGAAACATGGATTCGCTACTTCACTTCCGAGTCAAATCGGCAGTCAGCTGAGTGGACAGCAGTTGCAAGACGTCAAACGCGATCAAAAGCGAAAGCATCAGTAGGCAATGTTTTGGCCTCCGTATTTTGGGATGCGCAAGTTATTTTGTTCATCGATTAACTTGAGAAAGGACGAAACATCAACAGCGAATATTATATAGCACTGTTTGTGCGTTTGAAGGAAGAAACCGCCAAAAACGGCCACAAATGAAACAGAAGAATGTCATCCATCGCCAAGACAACGCACCATATCACAAGTCGATCGCAACGATAACAGAAGTATATGAATTGCACTTTGAATTGCTTCCACAGCCACCCTGTTCTCTAAATGTGGACACCAGCAACTACTGGATGCTTGCAGACCTCAAAAGAATGCTCCAAGGAAAAGAGATTTTGCTCTAATGATGAAGTGATATCAGAAACTGAGGCGTATTTTGAGGCCAAAGACAAATCGTTCTACAAAAAATGCATCGAATTTTTAGAGAAGCGTTGGAATCCGTCTATCACCCTAGACGGAGACAATATTGATGAATAAAGTCGACTTTTGCTTAAAAGTTGTTGCACGTGATTTATTGTCCTATATAAAACGTAGGATGGTCGTTGTGGTGCAGTAGATATCGGCTCGGAACCAGAAATTAGAAGGCCGATTTCAAATTCGAGTTGAATTCATTGCCTTCTCTTACGCACAAATGCCTTAATGAAAGGTATTAATCCGCCTCTTCCCTCCAGCTATGGGTTAAATAACAAGACAGATTTATTTCTACAGTCTTAGGTTCTTAACATACTGCAGAAATATTTTCTGCCCAGTCAGTGTATCACGTATGGCACTGACCGATATGTAACCAGACAAACATCATTCAACTAGAATCTCTTTTGTAATCTTGAAACTTTTGTCTCTTTGAATTCCTAATTGAGTTGTTATTTCTTTCAGTGTCATTAATAGTTTTTCCAATAATTCTATTGCAAATGTTTTTGCCTTCCTGTTTTCAAACGATTGGTTAAAATTCTAGTCTGCACAAGAGAGACAGTGAAGAATATTTTCGTCTTTTTTTTCATTTGTTTTCCAAATGTCTCCGCGTACTTCACACATCATTTTCCAAAACGATATTCTAATCTATCAAAATTGAATAATCTTCATTGGAGATTTCTAAGTGCGTGGTTGAAGTAGAGTGATTCGCTGAGAGTTTCTCGGCCCGATGCACACCTGACGACAAGCATTTAACGATTATATTGGTGCATTAACTGGAAATAATAGCTTTTGTATTGTAAAGTTCTTTTTTTCCGGATGTTTATTATAATTGCTAAAAGTGTCTATCAAACTTTAAATAAAAATGGTGACGCTAAGGCTGTTGCTTTGGATATCTTGAAAGCTTCGACAGGATTTGGCATACAAGACTTCTACACCAACTGAAGTGTCACACTACCTCCAGTCAAATTTTTAAACTGATCCAATCATTCTTATCAAATCTTGACATGAAAATCATCCTGAACAACCACTTTCTTAGTTCTTAGTCTACTAATTCAGTTGCCCCCAGTGCCGTACCCTTCGTCTTACGGGCCTGGGTATGATGATAAACAGTATCCGGAAGCAAGGCCTCTAATTTTGAGGTTTCGAGGAGCATTGCACCACCTATTAATTGCTATTGTTCCCAGGTCCACCCTGATCCAGAGTGGTAGCACTTGTTAGGGGTCTCAGCTATGGGCAAATAGTTAACTCTCTAAACAGGGATCAAATCACTATGAATACATAAAAACGGAAGTTTATGAAATATATACATCAATGTTTTTAAGGAAAAATGTTACTAACCAAGCGTTTTTAAAGGAAAAATGTCACCAAAGAAAATACGTTTTTGAAAGAAAAATGTTACCAACAAAAATACGTTTTTGAAGAAAAAATGTTGCTAACAAGGATACGTTTTTGAAGGAACTAATGCTTCGGCAATAAATAACCCCAAGGGGTTGATATGCCGTAAAACAAACGAAACGAAACCAAATCTTACTTCCTTTTTAATTTTTAACCTTCCCAATGGTATTAGCTCTCAACTTGGGATATATACTGATGATGTAACAATTGACTCCTGTCTTGCACTCATAAATGTCACCCTAGTGCGGGATAATCTTCTACCCAGTCAGTCATGTCTTTTTAGAGACATGATCGCTCAGTGAGATAAGGTCAAACTCGCGGCTGATGTCAAAAACGATATTCAGTCAGTTGTTAATTGGGGTAAAGAATGACTTGTTATTTTTAACACCTTCCAAACTAAATTATCTTTTATTAATCACATGAGAGACCTCTTTTCACTTTACATTAGCATTGCTGATGCTAACCTCCAAGAGAGTGACTGGTTGCGTCTTTTGGGTTCTATGTTTTCGATGGACATGAAGTAAAATGACTATATTGAATCTATTTCTAGGTCAGCTGCTATAAAAGTTGGTTCCCTGTATCGTGCTAGACAGTTTTTCTTTCTACCTTACAAATTTTTACAATTCTAACAAACGTCCAGAATTAGAATATTGCTGCCACATATGGTCCTGGACTCATGTTATAGTAGATATAATTTTTCTCTTGGTTCTCAGTGAAAACCCACTGAAAATTCCTCTACCTGCATTGTCTGGATTTCGTAAAAATAGTGTTGTTTTTTAGCTTTTATATATAGTGATTCTTAACAGAAAGCAATGTACTCCCTGACGAGGTGCTAATAAGATAGTACCAAAACACAACGGGTGTTGTGTTGAAACAAATTATGTTTTTATTATAAATTTATAATAAAAATATTACCATATATATTGCTCTACTAAGTATCGAGCTATTTTCATAAACTGCATCCCTATATGGGACTGCAAATCCATTAGTTTGTACTACTTATATATATATATATATATATATATATATATATATATATAGTCATCCGCAGACAGATCTGTTTCGCTGTATCACAGCTCATCAGTACGGTTAGACTCCGATTGCTTTTAACCCAAGACTGAAACCCGACCGAATTGGCGTCAGTCGGCGATTCTGCCTCTAAGCCATGGGCGCTCGGAAGAAGAAGGCAGATTTTGTAGTGTATACATTATCATTATACACGCTCAATAGCCAGAGTGCTCTAATTCATTTTTGAATGAGAAGCAATCGGATGTCTAACCGTACTGATGAGCAGATCTGTCTGCGGATGATTATATATATATAATCGTTATTATTATTATTATTATTATTATTATTATTATTATTATTATTATTAATTTAGAACATCTACAAACTATGAACTACTACAAAATTGTACATTTTGTTTCCACATTGAAAGAACAATGTCTCATTAGGTAGTTAATGATGATGGTAATAAACTTTTCTTTAAAATAAAAATAAAAATTTTTTCTGTCTCTTCCATTTCTTCCCTCTATACATTTTCCTTTTTCTATGCCAAAAGATTTGAGCCCAAACACCATGTAACTGATATCATTATCTGTCTACAATTCACTTCCTGCCTCTCTCTAAGCCGTTTTCATTGGCTCTTTCCTCTCAATAATTTCTCACTTATTTTCCTCCTTACTTTCTATTTCCTCTGTATCTGTCCCTTTTCTCTTTCTTTTTTTTATAAAATATGCACAATTTTGCAATAGTTTGTAGTTTGTACATGTTCTAAAGTAATAATTAATAATAAATATTCATTGCTCTATTTTTATATTGAGCACTTTTAATTAATATTTTGAACGTTGTAATTTTCTTCGTTCTTTAATCATTTGTATATATATATAAATATTATTGAGGATGAATGTTATGTGGTGTTAGGTGTGTTGTATGGTAGTGTGTATGTGTTATGTACTGAACACGGTAAGCATGTTAGCGTGTTAGTTGATGTTGTATTGAATACTGAGTATTTTTATATTTTATTAATAAGGACTCCACTGTTTTTAGTTTCTTTTTCTTTTTGCATGTTGATGATACGATAATATTTCTGTTGTCAACAAGTATGTTCCGGATAGGTTTTGGTAGGTCGCCGTGTGTGTTTAAATGAGATCAAATTGAGATATATTCAGAGAGATCAACTTGAGTTTTCGAGTCAATTTCGTAGTTGTATGGCCGATATAATTATTTACGAAATTAAGATCAAGAACACAGTTCTTCAAGGGACATGTGAATTCGTAAATATTGTTTCTTTTGTTGGAATTTGGGTCACGCGGGTCATTTGTTGTTTTTGATGATAATGTTAGCTGTTTTAAATTTAGTATAATACGTGATTGATTTAATTTATGTTCCAGCCAACGGGACTTGCGTATTGTTTTGTTCAAACTATATATAAATTTAAAAATTATCTTCACTTAACCAACACAAATTTTCTGTCATTTTTTATGAAACCTGGATATAGTGTATCGAGGCAGCAGATAATTTTTTGAACATATGCTGTTAAATATAAAGAGACAATGAATGTCTATTATGTTTAATCATGAGCCGTTCTCATAATTTTTTTATTACGTTGGTTCTGAGGTTTCGGCTCACATGAAACATCCTCAGAGAGGTTACAAGATTTTAGTCAACAATACAATAATCCACACTCAAAGGCACAGTAAAAAGAACCTTCAGATATTGGAGGCCATCTACATTAAATCCAAACAACCCACTCTTAATAAAATCACGTTTAAATCTGGTCATAACACATTCATTGCATTTAAATATATGGTTCTGTTATCTTTTCGAGCTCTCGCGCGGCGTAACGTCATAGAACCACATTACAAATTTACGAACTTCGTTTGCTATTTTAGTAAGTGTTATCGTTGCTTAGCAAATTTTTATGCAACACAAGATAAAATCATCGCTCATGGTGGATGTTTTTATGTTAACGTCCTTGTAACCTCATGTGAGCTGAAAGCTTAGAACCAACTTAATAAAATATCATCTAAATGTTGGAGAATTTTTGTCTTTATTTTCACCTAAAATTAAATCCAAAATACGATGTTTAGAACAGCTCATGAGTTAACATAAAAGACATTCATTGTCTCTTATATTTAACAGCATATGTTTAGAATATATATATATATATATATATATATATATATATATAGATAGATAGATAGATAGATAGATAGATAGATAGATAACTATTTTCAGGCTCACAGGTTTCGATTTTTTCCATATATCTTAGTGTAAGATAGACAATAGTCATTTTAGACGGTATTTTGTTGTCATTTTCGACGGTACGGGCCCACTTGTAAAGAAATAATAATTCGTACCAGTAACGTGACGACGCAAATGATTTTGAATTAGGCTGAAAGGTGAGGATTGGTTAGCTTTGTTTCAAATATAGCAATAAAACTCTATTTTTGATCTAATCTAGCTCTTATAAAGAAAAAAGTGCCTAAAGAAATCAGCTAGTCTCTGGAACTCTACAATGAGCCGAGCATCTTTCCAGCAACTTCAGTAATGAACGTACATTATGTGAGTCTTGAGTGAACTGTATATCCAGCTGACGTTTAAGAAGCCTCATTGAGACTACTTTTGACATTCTTAGCAAGAGTTTTCAAATTCCTAGAAGGGTGGATTATTAATGCATCAAGCTATATAAAATTGACAAGCTAATTTTAAAATGACCCATTCCCCCTGAAATAAATTCTGCGCATAGGAAATTCCATTTACGTATGATTTGACTTCATCGATTAGATAAGTTAGTGATCGTGATCAAATATAAGAAACTAAACCCATAACCACGAGCGTTGTAATTGTCGTAGACATTGGCTTCATCACGTTCAATATAAAAACCATAGAGATAGTAAATGATTGTCGAAAGCTGAATCATTATTGCGAGGTGTAATTAATGCACTGGATGTGCATTTTGGTGTAATGGACATCGGCTCGGAATCTTTACCTGCTGGCAAATGTCAGATAATTTATTATTGCTGTTGATTTTTTTTAATGCGATCGTTACCTGATAAGAAATTTAGAAGATTAGCATAATCCTTCATTTTCAATGATCTGATGAATTAAGCGAGCGGCAGAATCAGACCGCAAAATCGGACAAGAAGAGTTTGGGTTCATTAAAGAAACAGGAACAATGAATACGATATTCATTCTCAGAATGATATCAGAAAGTGCAATGCAAATGCAAAACTATGCATACCTATATTTCATAGATTAAAAGCAAAAGCAAAATCCTTTGAGAAAATACATCACAAACAATATTTGGCACTGGTAGGTAACGTTGTCATATTTGGGAATTATATTAGAATAATGGATATCGACTCAGAATGAGAGATCGGAGAGCCGAGTTTGAATTCCAGTTGATTTTTTGCGCTAACTGTTGTGCTTCATATTAAAGAGAAGAAATAAAACTAAGTAAGAAAATGATAAATTTAACTGAAGAATTTTGACATTTTGTAACCCTTGAATTAATGCCATCATTATTGTTCATACGATCAAAACGTTTCGATCGTTGTGACCTGTAGCCTTCTTCAGATGCCTGTCGATCCGCATAAGCTTTGGTGAATTTCTAACTGAACTCTTTATTCATTCTACAGAGGGAGAGTTCTCATCTAGTTGCCCATGTATTAGGTCTTAGCTTGGACCATCCTTCTCCGAACATCGGGGATTGGCGTTACAAAATCACAAATTCAACATCAGTTGAGGGCTTTTAACAACAGCGACAAGTAAAATAGATAGCACATGGTTTACATGTGCTATCCATTAAAGTAGATAAATTAATATAATCAAGTTGTTAACATTCTACAACTTTTTAACAATATGGTTGGAAGAAAACCGACATTAATACTTGAAAGAGCTATAAAAGTTAAGGAAGTTGATAAAGCTATTTTCCGGAAAAATGTTTTTAAAATGATTTTATAAATTCGAAAGTTACATTCTATTATCGTTGATTAGAACTTAATCTACCGACAGTCAAGATGAAAGTATGTAACCTCGAAGAAGCACCGTGTCTTGAGAAACTATTAGTCCTTAAACTCAATCCTGACCTCAATTGGATCTCGTGTATATGATCCATCGGTAAAGATGCAGGTAAAATAGCTGGATTCTGAACCACTTCAGTAAGTACCTGATCTCGCATGCGATCCTCTACTTTCGCAAGATCTAGATCAGGCCAAGAGTGTATTGTTGTCATATTTGGGATGGAGCTGCCCAGATCACACTTTCTACTCTCGATAGAGTTCAAAAGCGTTTCAGAGTCCTTGTGGCTGACGAATTATTTTCACCTTTTAACCTGTCTCTTAGACGGGATGTGGCAATTCTCTCGCTGCTCTCTCGCTTCTATCGTGGAAAGTGATCGGACGAACCACATTTCGTGGTTCCGCCTGTCCTAACCCTCACGGCAACGACCTGACATGCCACTTACCTTGTAGCAAACCATCCATCTTCTTCCTCCGTCTTCCATCGGTGAGAAGAAAGTTCTACCTGAACAGTTTCTTCCCACAAACCTTTACTCTGCGAAACAGAATCCCAAGAGGATGTTTCTCTGATCACTAGAATCTTAATCTGTACAACTCTAGGGTTAATCATTACCTTCTTTTTCCATCCGTACAAGCTGTCTCCTAAAGTAACCCTCTACCGTCAATGAATGCTAGATGTTTCCTTATGAAGAAACGGCTAATATTGTCATGGTGGCATCACCGACAGACTTAATGAACTCCTCCAACTATTATTATACCTTCCCTCACGAGAGATGAGAGAGAGAGAGAGAGAGAGAGAGTAGCCTGAGAAGAGCGCCCTCAGAGCAGCCTGAAATCATCAGAGAGTCGGTCCACGAACACTTCTACCTTAAAGATCATTACGAGTCCAAGTTCTCACCCGAGGGTCGAATTATAGCATTCCACACCAACTCGTATTACCGTTCCTACTAACCAAGTTCGGAGTATTGTATTCTTTTTTTATTATATATATTCATATTTTCCTATTTGTTTTTTTTTTTTGTGTTTTTTTTGCGTTATTCTTACTGGACCTTTAACCGGGTCCACGGCAATTACCATTTTCATTTCGGTTAATTTATCAGTTATTGCTAATCCTGTTTACATCGCGATTAATTATAACAGTACTACCTGGTTCAGGGATTGAACTCACAGCTACGTCAACAAATACACTAACAGACATTTGAAACCGTAGGCCATTGTACCCTCCGAACTAGTGAAGACAATTGCCGAAACATCGATTTTATTTAGTGATCTATCAACTACTATAAACATTTAATACTGAAATGTAAATAATTTGAACAATTTCATGGCTTGAATTAAATTGTATGCCTTCAACTACAGATGGAATCTATTGCTGCTAAACTTACTATTAATTGCTATTGTTACTACTTTTTTTCTTTTTTATAAGAATGCATTGTTAGTATTTCTACTATAGAATTTATTTCTATATTTCCATAGTGTTTTGTCCTTGTTTGGAGGTTCACTATTTGCCTATAGTTGGAAGCCTAACAGGCGTTAGCACCCAAGGTCATCGTGAACCTGAGAACAACACCAAGATGTAGCCCCATCCGCCTCAAATCTTCCAAATTCCTTATCCTTGCTGTTCGATGTATATTCCCGGTCATAATTTTTAAGTCACCCTAGTTTTTTTTCAAAGAAATGGTGTATTTCATGCTACTTTTAGTATTTTTTGCCTAATAAAAAATAAAATGGCTCTTTTGTTATTATTATTTTGCAAAATTTTACAAGGCAAGGAAGCAAAGATGAACTCGTTCTATTTACCCTAAATTTTCTTCATTCTTTCATTGATGAAACTGCAATATAGGTAATTATTAGATATTTATAAATTTATTTGATGCACATGTTATTGTGCAATATTAACAAAAAAGTCATTCTATTTTCAGTTACAATTATTCACTTGGCAATAAATACTAAAAAATAGTATGAAATACATCATTTTGTAAAACACTGGGGTCGCCTAATAATTATGGCAGGTAGTGTAGTTCATCGTTATACCTAGGAATGCATTGTGTTCTTAAAGATTTTGAGTCTGAGTTTTGTTTAACGGCATATCAACCTCTATGGGTTACTTAATGGCAAAAAGGTCAGGGTTTAAGTTATTTTTTAACGTTCAGTCATAATGAGAACGCTGATTTAGTCAGATTTTAATGATAATTTGTTTTTATTATTTTTTATTTTAGAAAACTGAAAATGTCTTCTAGCTTTGTATTAAAAAATGTTTTGCTGAGAATATTTTTTTCTTCAAAAATGTATTGCTGGATATTTTTTTCTTCAAAAACATATTTTTCCATAAAAGTCTATTTTTATGTATTTATTACTATAAAAGTGTATTTTTATACTTTGAAAGTGTTTTGACCCAAGTTTGGGGGTTAAATATTTGCCCATAGCTGGGAGCCTAACAGGTGTTACCATTCCAGGTCAGAGTGAACCTGGGAACAACAGCAATTCAGAGGTGGTTGCATGCTCTTCACAACCTCCCAATCTGCTGCCGGATGCAGTTTACCGTCATGCCCAGGACTTCTTAAAGATGAAGATATTAGAGCAATTGTAAATAGTTTACATAAATTCTCATGGTAGAAAATACAGGTAGAAATGTATTATAAGATCTTAACTAATAAAACAATCTGCCTGACAATAATATTTCTATACAATAATAAAAAGAACTGGTCAACAGGAATAGACATTTGGTAGGGTACAAGGCTAGTTGAGAAAGGGAAAAAACGCCTGGTTAGGAATATATTACGCCAATCATTTAAATCGGTTCTACTTTCACATGGGTCTTTAGGTATCAGTGTTTGGAATCTCACTATTGTAAAAGGTTTGAAAGATGAAATTCACTCAGACACTAAAGAGGAAGAACTGGTTATTGGATCAATTATTTCCACATAACGAGTTCTCTTTTTAGAGAACTCTAAAAAGAGAACTCTTTTCTCGTTTTATTTTCTCGTTTTAGAGAACTCGAGAAAAGAGAACTCTAAAAAGAGAACTCTTTTCTCGTTTTATTTTCTCGTTTTAGAGAACTCGAGAAAAGAGAACTCTAAAAAGAGAACTCTTTTCTCGTTTTATTTTCTCGTTTTAGAGAACTCGAGAAAAGAGAACTCTAAAAAGAGTTCTCTTTTCTCGTTTTATGGAAAACCTAAATTCTGTTTAACATCGATCATTTGAAATTTAAAAAAAAAAAAGAAAAAAATGACTTTAAATTAATTGAAATCAATCCAATTTACTCTTAGTGAAATTGCTTGAAAAAAAAGTTTTTCAATTGTATATGTGCTTAATACAATTTTGTCACTGGAAAGGTATAATTTTTTCAGTTTGGCATGAAACATCTCAAACGTACGAGATATTGATTGATGACTGCCGGAGGTTATGCATGTAAGTAAACAATTAATATCTGGAAACGGCGGCTTTATAAATAAACAATTTTTAAAAGTGATCAATAATGCGCAACACACCTGGAGATGTTTTTAAAAAAGTCCTGTTCAATCAAGCAAAAGAATATAAAAATAAGCCAAAGAAAGAACAAAAGTTAAGCAAAGAAAGTTCAATAGGTCCAAGAAAAAAAAACATGCTAGGATAAGAAATAAAACAAAAAAATATAAAAATAAGGCAAAGTAAGATGAAAGAAATAAGTCCATGAAAAATTAAAATGAGGCAAAGGAAGATTAAGAAGTGGGATAAAGAATGTTAAAAAGACAACAGAATATAAACGAAGATAGATAAAATGTGCATTGTGGTGCAGTGGATATCGGCTCGGAATGCGAAATTGGGTAGCCGAGTTCGAATTCCACTTACGCGCAAGTACCCTTGAGAAAGGTATTAATCCGTCTCTGCCCTACAGTTATGGGTTAAATAATAGGACAGATTGGGTTCTATAGCTTTGGCTGGTAATCCGTCTACCGCAGAAAGTAATGCCAATCTTCTGCGGGATAATCTTTTGCCCAGTCAGTCATGTCTCGAAAGAGACATGATCGCCCAAGCGTGTATCACGTATGGAATTTAACTGACTGACTGAGATAAAAAAGAAAAACAATGTTTATCAAATTGAACGCATGTTTCGAAGAAAGAAAAGGTGAATAATAGATCTAACAAAACCCAGTCTCCATTTGTTGTCGAAAAGTTATTTTTCAGTTTGAGTAAATGGGTAAAGAACAGGACTCCAAATATCCATCAAAATTCTTAAATAAACTTCTTTTTTTTCTACTTTGTAGATTAAACTTTGTTCACTTTAAAACTTTTAGCTACACATAGTAGAATTAACCTCTCTGGTTTCATTTCTGTCGTTTCCGGAAAATATCTAAAAGCATTTTTTGTTTTCGTTTGTTCAACTTCCAACCACTGATCTAATTGCAAGAATCCAAACACGTCACTTTCTGTAAACCATTAAGGGTTTTAACTTAGCGTTCACGTTTACTCTTATTTATTTGTTGTCATAGAATTTATTTTGTTTTACGTAGACACAGTAGGTATCATTGTGTATTTAGGTAATCTCTTCCAAAACTATCAATTTTCAGATTCTATCCATTGGGTGAAATAATTATCTTCTATCTTCTTGACTGTCATCTTTCTCTTATCCTTCCTTCCACATTTCCTGTACCTTCACTTATAGTGCATTGGATATCAGCTCGGAACGAGAAATCGGGGAGCCGAGTTCGAATTCTAGTTGAATTCCTAGCATTCACTAACGCACAAATACGCTTGAGAAAGGTATTAATTCGTCTCTTTCCTCCAGTTATGGGTTAAATAACAGGACAGATTGGGTTCTATAGCCTTGGTCGGCAACCAGTCTACTGCAGAAAGCAATGGCAACCTACTGCGGGATAATCTTCTACCCAGTCAATCATGTCTCTTTTGATACATGATCGCCCAAAGCGTGTATCACGTATGCCACTTAACTGACCCATATAAACGGATTTTTAAGAATCCGTTAATACAGAAGATATTTACTTTATGTACTCACTACTTATTTGTAGCATAGTAAAAATCGGGCAAATTCAGAAACTTTCTGTGAGACAAAAATGTCCATGTCATCATCAGCAGAGATAATGTATATCAAACACGGCCTGATACAATCGAGCGTAGATGTCCGTAAACATTAATCAAAAAAGATTTCATTTGTCTGGTAGAAAATCAGTTTCGATTGTACGTATATCCATCAGAAAAAATGTAAATTCTAATTTCGCCCTGAAATTTTCTTGCCATAAATGTGTAACACCCAACGGTCCGTCCTAACAATTTTCTACGGCGGCCGTTCTCCACGCTGTGATGTTGCCGGAAATTTGTAGAAAATGTCGGCCGGACAGCCGGGGGTACAAGATTGAACTATAAGGAACGAACTTCCACAACTTGGATGAGTTGAAAAGGATGCTTTATTCGTTTAGAGTTAGCCTTTTCGGTTGAGGCAGGCGAATGTGACACACAGCTCTAACTCTAATTAATGGAGATCAACAAATCCGAACTGAACGAAACAAGACGAACGGAGATCCTTCAAGCTCGCACCCGGCTGACTCCCTTTCACTTACTCGTCTTAACTTCTGACTCGGAAAATATACCTGAATTTATTTAAAATTGACCGGAAACCCGGAAATCCGGAAATGCTTTAAACCACCGGTGACAAACACCGGCGACTGTAAGTCTGAAATTTCAGATATCTTTTTTTTTAATCTTAATAAGGCTTCCGCCGGAAAAGGCTTAATGTGTGGTCAAGATACAGTAAAGGACAGCCTTTGACCGGGTCATAGAAAACCTACCTAGTGAACTTTTCTGAACTTTATCTCTTTATCACTGAGTCAAACATTTACCGGAGGACAATTTTCCTCATAAAAGAAAAAGCGTTTATTTATTTATTTTTTTCCTCTTCTTTTTCACTTTTGTTAAATATGTTTTTAAACTATTTTCTATTCTAATCTATTTTCTATTTTAATCTATTATAATAAAATACATATATGTCTAGTTATCGTGTCACAAATATACTGAGGGATGCCACTAATAATAATTATATCCATGATTAACCAATAGTCTTTCAGTATTCTTCGGATTCCAATTGATTTCTAATGAAGGATTTTTATCGGAAGGGTGAAAATATTTTTATTTGATTAGAAAAAGATCAATCGCTGATTTGCATTCAAATTATAATTTTAAATTTAGGTGCCACCTATCTAGGTTCGTAGAATGGTTGATTTCTTTCCAATATGGTGAATATTTCTTATAAAATTAAATAGAAAAATAAAATAAATAAATAAAATAAAAATAATTTCAGCTTCTTAGTAAAATTTATGTGGGTGTGCAAATGATCTAATGGTTAAAGACACCGAACGAAATAACGGCGAACCAAGTTCAAATTCCAGAGTGACACTGTTATGTTCACAATTCCCTTACGAAGGGTACCGATCCTCCCGTCAGCCAAAAGTTAAATAATAAAGGAGGAAAAACTGGACTCTATTATCGTGGTCAGCAACTAGCACTAAAGAAGGGTAATTCTGAATTCTAAACCGTGTGATTCTTGTGGTTTACTTGAAGTGTAATTAAGACCAACTCAGCATGGCTGCAATGTAAACCACAGATTGGCTTTGTTGATGTTGAAGAAACACAAATAAACCTGAGCAGATGGAAATACTTTTTGGAAAGAAGCAGCCATGCTGAAGATGAGAAAACACACTGATTTACAGTCGAAACAGCTTTGATTATGATGAGTAAAATTCGGTATACGTCAGGTCACAATTTCCTAACTAATAACATAATTAGGGTCATTAAAGAATTTCATGCGCTGCATTTATAGTAACAGTGATCAATCTGATGCAAAATAGCCTGACGAAATCCATCATTTTTTGTGACTTGTTTTTCCTTCAGAGTATTCCCACTACGAGACTAGGTGTCACCCCAATGCTAGAAAGCTTAGTTTATTTATCATCGGTGCTTTCTCAAATGAATTTAATCGAAACCGTAATGCGGCCCGAATTCAAACACTGTTTATTGATTTCTCCTTTTGGTTCGCTAACCATTACACTACTCGCGTCTTTAATTATTCTCGTGTCTAACTACTACGTGTCGGTCAATTTCCGGTCTGGGTATCACCATGGGGAGTTATTTCTTATATAGACGACTTCCCCTCCCACAAAAAGATATTTTTTCTTGGGTGATCAACTCTGAACAAACCCCAATCATAGCTATTAACACAAAACAGATATTTCGTTCTTCGTCTAAAATAATTTGTATCATTATTTTTTGTGACCAAACACGTTTTGGACTAATATAACCAAATCTTTTGATTTAATTAAAAAAATTTTTCTTTTTCTAAAATAATTTGTAAGATCACACATATTTTTAACAGTATGATGCAAACAAACTTCCGAATTTTAATATCTCAGGACCTAAGAAAATCGGACAACACATCAATACTGTCTTCTTATAGGCGATACGTAGATAGGGTTAGGCTGAGGAGCTTAAATGAATCTTATATAGTCAATTCTAGATTCGATTTACCTCGGTATGTTCAAAAGCTATGATTTATTAGTATAAAAACATTTTTAAAACAGTCAACCTACTCTATATTTATCTATATTTCTGAGATGAGGTATTGTAATTACTGACATTGTTTGGAATGTTGTCTTCTTCAGGTGATTAAAATTTCGAACTGATCGTTATATTTTGGTCACTGAGGTAGATTGTTCTTGTTCCATGAGTCATTCCGCTTCCAGATGTCTCACTACCAGTTATATCAGTTTAATTGAATTTTCTACGTTTTTGTGTTTCTACAACGAACTAACAACTCTTTGGTTCAAATCACTGGATCGTCTAATGCCTTTATCCACTGGGCCATGTGTACTTTCAATCACCCGAAGAAGCTCGGAGAGTACAAAGGCCGAAACGTCGTGGCAACAAATATGAGGACAAGGGTCTGACCAATGTAAATAAAATAAATAATTAACCTACTCTCCTGAGAATTATTATCCAATTAGCAGCTTCTCCAAATCGCTATAATTTCATGCATTTAAATGCTTAAACAGGGTCAGTGTTCTTTTACACGTTTTCTTTATTAAACGTCTCCTGTCTTGCATCCAGTGAGGACTGAACTGAAAATTGAATAGAAAGGCGAACTTGAAAAGAATCTCGCTAGGTTGATATCAAGCAAGTTGTACTTTTTGTATAAAATCGAATCTGATCGTGATTTTATTTAGCTTAATATCACTATTAACTCAAGAAGAGTCGAATTAAGTAGTTCCTTTGATTTTTTTAAAATGAGAATTTTAATTTTTTATACTAAGTAACAATTCTTGTAGATCAGATTTCAGCTGTTAATCTAAATTTTTCTCTAGCTGCCATTTCCGACCTAACACACAGCTGTTGCTACTACATAGAGAGAAAGGTAGATGCAGTAATAAAAAAAGATCACGTTTATCTCAAGTAAGCCTTACTTATTTTTATGTTATCGAATATAATTGTTTAAATTTTTTTATATCACTGTTAATTAGAAAACAGTCTAAGGGATTTGAATTAAAAAAACAAAACAGGGAACTTTTAATTTTTTATGACAAGGACTTTAGCGAAGCGTCTACTGCTTTTAAAAGTAGTTTAAAACTTTATTCAATCTCATTCAGTTACCTTGTACCCTCGCAAAATGTTTAACCAGTGCCGGCATAGTATGTAACCTACCTTTTCAATATAGCCTACGAAATTCTGTCACTGGTATAGTATGTCTTCTTCTTCTTCTTCTTCTTCTTCTTCTTCTTTGTGTCTTGATCTTTTAGGACGTAGGCGATCATGGCCTTCCACGTCTCCCTATCACTGGTGGCTCTTGACTTGCTTTCTCCTGTTAAACCACGCAACCCCCGTCCTATCATCCACCTGCTCAGGCCCTTCAAATATGTTAACTACTGCTTTCCTCCGTTTTTTTCCTTCTATCTGGTCTGTTAGTATCAGGTTCTCCAAGGCATTCTTCCGCATTGCATATGTCGTTTACCTTAAAAACGCAGTATAAGGAAGTACTATAACCGTATTGTAACGTTAAGGTTAGGGAAAAAAAAACTTAGTTTCAATAAATAACTGAATCGTTTTCATTTACGTGCCTTGTTCTTTCAAGACGAAGGCGATCATGACTTTTTACTTCTCCCTAAAAAGGAAATTGATGCCGAGCATCAGGAAGAGACAACTGAAGTTCCTGGGACATGCAATGAGGAAGGAGAGCCTGGAGAACCTGATACTGACTGGACAGATAGAAGGAAGGAGAGACAGAGGAAGGCAGCAGATGACGTATTTGCAGGGACTGATCAGGTGGATGACGGAACGGGGGTTGCCAGGAGCAACAGGATCAAACATACTAAGAGCCACAAGGAATAGGGAGACGTGGAGAGCCATGATTGCCTACGTCCTGAAGGGACAAGGCACATAGAAGAAGAAGAAGAAGATCCCTGGTGCTTCTTAGCATACTTTCTCCTGTTAGACACACAACCTCTGTTCTGTTATCCACCTACTCAGGCGCTTCAAGTATGTTATCCGCTACTTTCTCCTGTCCTTTTTTCCCCTCTATCTAGCCTGTTAGTATCAGGTTCTCTATGCTCTCCTTCCTCATTGCATGTCCCAAGAACTTTAGCTATCTTTTATGATGTTCAGTATTAATTCCCAATTTTGTTTCCGATCTTTCCAAAACCTCATCACTGCTCACATGCTCAATCCGCAGCATCCTTCTGTAGAAGCACATTTCATTTGCTTCAATTTTTTCCTTCATCTTTGATGATATTTTCCAGCATTCACTGCTATATACTTATATCTATAATTATACTCTTACAAAGGTAGGATACATTCAAACCGGGTAGGTCATATACTATACCAGCATTAAAGGAGTAGGCAACATACTATACCGGCATCATTTACCCTAATGTGAATCTGTGCATATGACGGTGAGATGAACACCTTCAGCCATTGTGAAGACAGTTTATCTGGTAGAAAACAAACTCTTATATAAAACAAATCACATTACACCTCATGACAATGAATAATAATTTAACTGAATATGCCTGTCACACTGGTTACCGAGGGACGCAAACACACCAGGCTAAAGGTAAAAAAGTGTACTACTGGTAAGGAACGGTCTACTAAGCGACCTCACTAACAACAACAACTAAAAAATTTGCAGAAAATACTACCTTTAATATTTTTAAATAGTGAATGGGACAAATTAACACCCATCCAAAATAAGGTGATTTCAGGTTGCATCTCAATGTACAACAACGCATAACCAGTGATATTGGTTTATGTCGTAAATTTTAAAAAGTGTTGAGTGCTGGTATGGTACTAGTAGGGCTAATAGTAAAATCGAACGTTAGCCCTACTAATACCATACACCTACTAAAGTGTTATCCTTTTCCACTTAAGAAACTATAGTGTAGGACTTATAGTGAATTTATATGTGGCACAAGGCCGAAAGTAAGGGGCACCCAGTGAGTTTTGAAATCGATACCCTATTGTAACGATTCTAGAGAGACAAGCTTGCTAACCTTCACACCACGTCGAGGTGCCCTAGTGTAGGAGTTATGTTTTTCAAAAACAACTCTTTTTTCAATTCATTCTTAAGCTGATACGATTCAGATTTTACAACCAAAAACAACTATGTTGGCCAGCATCAGTTCTTCTGACTCGTGTCAGATGTTATTAATTACAATATCTAATGAACTGAACATTGCAATTCCACCTTCATTTTGTCTTGTTTCCTTTAGGCAAGTCCAATAAAAGTTGTATCCCAAATAATCAATGGAATCACTGCAATGTCAACGCATCTCTTGCAGACAGGAAGCATCAAAATTTACATTTTTGTATGGTTTAAAATGAAATGCACTTTAGCTTCTTTTCTCGACCTTCCCGCCTGTGGAATTCCCATCCACATACTTGCTTCCCCGACAGCTACAATCTCGAGGAGTTTAAATGTAAGTTCAATATACACCTCCTAACAAACTAACACGCATCCATTATCTCAAACACTCTTCCCATCTACATCCTTACCCGTCTATCACCCTTTTATATTTACTTATATTTCCTATATCTAACTGCTCTTTTTCACCACCTTCCCCTATGTAACCCCCTGCGCAATAGCCGCAGTGGAATGCCTTGCTGGGGGTGAAATGATTAAAGAAAAACAATCGCATCATCCTGGCTTAAGATTGTTGACAGGTTGGAGAGTTAGACCTTTCCTTGCCAGTAGCTAATTTTTCAACTTTAGCCTGGTGTGTCTCAATGGGAGGCATGACCTTGGTGACCTTTGTGACGGATGATGTGGTATTCAATTAATTTATTGGCATTGTCATAAATGGTTGGTTTTATATCAATTTTCTTATTACTGCTTGAGGCTTCTGTTCCAAATAATGATTTGTTACTATCAAAAAGGCAGTCATGTTCAAACATTAGAACTAGCATTGTAATCCCCATTAATGCAGTTTTATTATGTGTGTGGAGGATTCTACTGCACAAAGATTTGTTAATTTATATAAATCCTCATTTACAGAAATTCTTATTTTTTTCAGTTAAATCATAGGCAAATATCACTGTCTTTTCTTCTTTAGACCAGTTAGAATAGTAGTGTTATTCCAAAGGTGCAATGGAGTCACTATTAAGTTGATGTACCACTCACAGACAAAATCAAGGTTTGGATATTTGCATGTTCTAAAATAAAAGGCACCTCAGAATCATCGGATCATGACTGGGCATATGTCTCATTTTTCATTTGAAAGTTTAAGCTTTTTAGTTGTTGCTGATTGGTGATATGGCTTAGTGCACTTTTCCTTAATGCGGTTTATTTGCGTTTTTATGCTGCCAGTATTTTATGTGGCCTACAAAATTCTGTCACTAGTACAGTATGGGGCCTACCTTAAATAGCATATTATCATTCTACCACGACATTGAGTGAATCTAGGCAGATTTCAAGTTTCACCACTGATTCAGTTCTCAACCAAATTTCAAACAGTTCAGTGTTAGATAGGATACTTCCTTAGCTACATTTTGAAGAAAACATTTTGAATTTTGGTTCAGGAGAAAAAGTTTCATCAAAATATGTGAAGTCTGAAAAGGGAGACTAATTACATAAGTACATAAGTTAGTGAGTGATTGACGCTACTTATAATAAGTTTTATTCTTTATAACTTTTTTGTTTAATATTTTTGCATGCGGTTTTCAATATATAAATTTTGATGATATGTTTTATCATTATTGTCAATCAAACTTTGCTTATCTCTTATCATTTTATCAGAATTTATTACCAGAATTAATTATAAATAATCAATGTTTTAATTGTTTTTTAATCAATTGCATATAACATTTTAAAAATATTTTTGATTAAAGTTTTCAGCCTTAAAATTATATTAAATTAATAGCAAAGCCTGGAAAAATCATGGATTACATGAAAAATATTCTTAACATTATATTAAACCTGGAAATAAACAAGACAAGTTATTAAACCAGGAAAAGTAAAGGACAAGATAACCTAGTGAAGTAAAAATAAAAATAATTATAGAATTAGCAGCTTCTGATAAAGGGGAAGCAGTAGAGAATTGGAAACAATTATTCCAAGAGGCACTTCATGCTATATATATATATATATATATATATATATATATATATATATATATATATATATATATTAACAATCCTCTTTCCATGACAACACTGTCAAGCTAATCAAATCATACGAACGGATCTTACACAAAATAAATAGACAGAACTTGTCTATATTATTCAATGAAACCTGTATTAGTATATATATACTTAGATACTTTGATGAAACTTTTTTCTCCTGAACCAAAATTCAAAATGTTTTCTTCAAAATGTAGCTAAGGAAGTATATATATATATATATATATATATATATATATATATATATATATATATATATAGTATAAGATAGGTATAGATAGAAATAAAACTCCGTATCCAAAAAACACTATTCTCAAAAAAAGTGCTAAGTACTAAGTAGAGTGAAGGATATTTATTTAGAATTTATAACATAAGTTATAAAATCACAACAAAAGTAGCTATTTTGCTTTAAGAGTTTAGAAAGTTCAAACTAGCCAAACCCCATCAATCAGGGATTAACAGTATCTCCCTGACTGATGGGGTTTGGCTAGTTTTGAACCTTTTAACATTTTCAACGCGAAATCAACACCATCACTTGATAAGACACAAGTAGTGTCGAAACAAAATAGCTACTTTTGAAGAGATATAACATATTTATGTTATAAATTCTCAATATATGTATTGGAAATTATATAACAAAGTGGAGCGATAAATTTTTTTATGATATATATATACTGATTGTTTAATACTTGGTTTTTGGTCCTAATATGGTTAGACCAGTACACATTTGTATTAAAAAGTTTTCTATACAATTATATTGTAGAACTTTTGAATATTTTTCATTTTTAAACGTGTTATTTCGCTACCTTGGATTCCACTATGAGTGGTGTCTTCAGGCGATTTTTCATAACTGATTTTTTAAAAAATTAAAAAATCAGTTATGAAAAATCGCCTGAAGACACCACTCATGGTGGAAACCAAGGTAGCGAAATAACACGTTTAAAAATGAAAAAAAAATTTTTTAAAATGAAAAAAAAATTTTTTTTAAAAAATCAGTTATTAAAAATCGCCTGAAGACACCACTCATGGTGGAAACCAAGGTAGCGAAATAACACGTTTAAAAATGAAAAAAAAAATTTTTTAAAAATGAAAAAAAAATTTTTAAAAAAAATCAGTTATTAAAAATCGCCTGAAGACACCACTCATGGTGGAAACCAAGGTAGCGAAATAACACGTTTAAAAATGAAAAAAAAAATTTTTTAAAAATGAAAAAAAAAATTTTTTTAAAAATCATTTATTAAAAATCGCCTGAAGACACCACTCATGGTAGAAACCAAGGTAGCGAAATAACACGTTTAAAAATGAAATATATGTATATATTATATTACTCTCTTTTATTTTACTATATTAAATTACTATATTATATAATTTAACTTTTCCTATGTACAAGCCTTATTGAGTTGTGCAGAAATATTTATTTTAATATCTATTGAATTTTGAAACACTTTTCAAATTATGTGACAATGTAGCCAAACTTACGCTTTTTACCCTTTTCTTATAGTGTTCTGACAATGTTATTGATGAGCGAAACGTTGACAACAGAATTACAGTTTTAAACATCCAACTGGTTTCCACATATTCTTTCTTACATGATTCGATCAGATATTTATTATCTCATATAATAATATATATTCTATGTAGGCGCCCGTTTATCTCGAAAAATAAAAGTAGCGATCAGTTTAATCAAAATTCTATTATTTGATAATGATTTGATTGATTCGTCTTTTTACGGCTCATCAGTTAAAGCCACATCTTTTTAGATTGTAAAAATTTAAGGGGAGGGGTTGATAGAAATTCTTTAGTGAAACAACCTTACTGATTAACCTATAGCCGAGGAATAAGAGGTAGATTTATATATTTTCAAAAAATATTTACGCGTCTCTGCTCGTAATGAGTGCAAGAGGATCCTCAATTACGCCAAGCTGTTGTTTGCTGACAGAATAAAACAGCGTATAGCAGCCAGCAAGTTTGGCTTCAAAGACTTACTGGTGGCTCTGCAAAAGTGTGTAAAACAACAGTAAATCTTCCATATCTCCTTTAATCATTAAATTTGAGGTCTTCACAATTATAGCGAACAAGGCTCTGCGCTTTGCTCGCATATTCTTCCCAAACTCCTCATTTAATTCTTCTGGTGTATCCGCGACCTACTTTCCACTCAGAACTGAAGCTCAACTGAGCATCGTTTATATTACCCCTTCGCTGGTCTCTAACATATTTCAAAGCTTGACACCCATAATACGAGGGAGATGACGGAATACCAGCCATCGTCTTAAAGAAATGTGCTCAAGAACTCTTCTCTGTCCTCTTTAAACTTTACAACTATTGTCTCTCTACTTCTTGCTTTCCTGCCTGCTGGAAGTCTTCTTCTGAGGTTCATGTTCTTAAGAACGCTGGAGAACCCTCAGATCCCCCCCCCAGTTATCACTCTATCAGCCTCCTTCCGATTTTTGAGGCCCTCATCAATGCTGAAGTAGTTTAACATCTCATAGACCACTGTCTATTCTCCGAAAGACATCATGGCTTCCGCTTCACCAGGTCTACTGCTGACATGCTAACGACCATCACAGATTACATATATCAGGGTGTCAATAAGAATGGCGAAGCTCGAACTGTTGCCCTGGATATCTTCAAAGCACTTGAGAGTGTCTTGAATGCTGGCCTTCTGCGCAAGCTACAGGGCATGTTTGACTTAATCAAACTTTTCTTATAAAATCGCGTAATGAAGTTTCGTATTGAACGGGCATGATTTCAGATCCCATAATACGAACGCGAGTATCCCTCAAGGCTCTATGCTAGGTCCTACACCTTCTCTTATTTTCATCAACGATCTCCCTGATGTAATCAGATCCCAAGTAGGCATCTACGCTGACGACAACACCGTTTACTCCCTCCTGGATAAGAAATCTGCCGATGCTAACAAAGCAAACCTTGCAGCTGCTCTCGAAAAGGAGCTCCAGTCAATGTTGGGCAGGGATAAGAAATGGCTCGTAAATTTTAATGCTCCCAAAACGGAGCTGCTATCCATTATAGACAAACTTTCCTACCACCTATCAACATGGTTCACGTTCGTCTCCCTGAAAGCAATACAATGCATCTTCTCGGTCTCACTCTCTTAGCTGACTTCAAGTGTAACGACTACATTGAATTCATAGTTAAATCTACCGATAAGAAGGTCGGGTCCTCGTGTCGGTTCAGCAAGTTTTTCTCGTCTGAACCCATCATGGGGATATACAAATATACAATCCACTAGTGCATTAAATACTGCTGTTATATCTGGTCGGGCTCCCCTACTTTATCGTGGGTTTCTCAACAAAATCTAAAGGAAATTCTCCGATGTAGTCAATCTTAACCTGGCAGCTCGACTCCGGTCTCTCTCTCACCTATGTGGCCTCCTTTTTACTCTTCTAGAAATACTCTGCATGTAATTACTGTAGATACTAGTCTAGCAACAAGTTCTCACCCTTCTACAGTGAAAACAATTAACCCTCTAGGGCCATTCGTATCATATTTGATACAGTATGAAAACAAGCCTTGAAAGAAATATTTTCCTGAAAAATTTTTTAAGAGAAATATTTTATAAATTTCAAATGAAAGCAGTACTGACTGCTCAGTCAATGAATACCAAATGTTTCCTTATAGGGAAATACCAAATGTTTCCTTATAGGGAAATACTGTATCAAATATGATACGAATGGCCCTAGAGGGTTAAGTATAACCGCGAATTCTACTCATTCAGCTTCTTTTATCTCACTTCCTGCCCGTGGAACTCCCTTCCGTATACTTTTCCCTGATAGCTACAAATTTGAAGAGGTTAAATGCAACGTCAACTGTCATCTTTTATCTTCTTAACTCCATATTTTTGCCCGATACTTGTTATTCTTCTTTTGCACTTTACTCTCACTCACTCTTTTCCCACCAGTCTTCCCGTCTATCTCACCATTCACCGACATTCACCTGTTCTCCTTTCTCTTAAGTTTCCTATTATGAAATCCCCTGCGCACTAGTGTCAGTACTACCTTGCTTGGGGTGAGACGATTATTAAAAAAACAAGTGAATATAGAGATCCCAAATGGAATTCGTAGTCGACTCTCTGATAGACATTTTCGAGTAATTCATTATCTCTTATACCACCTGCATATGTATGCTTACCACACTTGATAGTCCCAACCGGTCACATATCTAGGGCCTAACTTCCGGTAATTTTGCAGGAACTGGTGTTTTATTGTCATGTTTCCGTAAGCCCAATATTAAGGATGCTCTAGAAATGTTTCCTAAAATAGACCGTCTGTTGATTACGATTGGACATCTTTATGAGTGTTTGCGGTTTATTACTATTTGTTTCTATTTTTGCTAAGATCTATTTTGCACTGACACGCAGATATCGATGTATAAATCTCCGATTACGTTAAGTGATATTTTGGTCCAGCACAAATCAAACCGGCTACGTTTACTGTTTTCCCATGTGTTGTTTAGCAGTGACTCGTTGGTTTTTCTTTGTGCAAAATTGAACGAAACTGTTGACGGAAAAATGATAATTGTCTTGTTACAATCTGAGTAGATTATAAAATAGACATTTATGTTTTTTTTCTTTATGTGTTGATATGAAAAATCAAGCAGCAGAAGAGAATGGAGTTCGAGCCCGGAATCTGGCGGTGTGGTTGTGACCACTGGGTTCATGATAGGTAACAAAGTTAGTTTATTTTTTAGAATTTAAATGAAAGAAAAACACCGACGGTAAGCTCAAAGACAGGGAACGTCGTCAATATATAAAAGCTGATCGATAAATAGATGCTTTTGAAGTATGATTCAGTGTGAACAAGAAGATGATACTTTGAAGGATAATGCAATGCAAACAAAATGAAGTAAACCTCTTCCGGCTTAGTGACTTTGTTGCCTTGCTTTGTTGGATGTTTAAAACAAAATATGTCGCAAATGAAATAGCTACATAATTAACCCGGGTGGGTTGCTACGTGTTGTCAGATTTTCAATATGGCAGAGCATACTGAACAATATCATCAAAGATGAAGGAAAAACTTGAAGCAGCTGAAAACTGGTTCTACAGAAGGATGCTGCAAATATCATCAATCGAGCATGTGAGCAATGATGAACTCTTAGAAATGATGGAAACAAAAAGAAAATTAATACTGAGCATCAGGAAGAGACAACTGAAGTTCCCGGGATATGCAATGAGGAAAGTGGGCTTGGAGAACCTGATACTAACAGGCTAGATAGAGGGAAAAAGAGACAGGGGAACGCAACGGATAACATATTTGAAGGACCTAATCAGTTGGATTATGGAACGACGGTTGTATGGTGTAACAGAAGAAGGCGTGCTAAGAGCTACCAGGGATAGGAAGACGTGGAAAGCTATGATCGCCTACGTCCTGAAGGGACAGAGCACATAGAGGAAGAAGATTACTATTCAGGTTTAGAAAAATACAAGATTGGAATCTTGAATTTTGAATCAATCAAGACCTCTTCACAATGCTACCCAAACAAGTCTTCTCACCTGAAACAATGCCACACATGCAAGTCTTGTCACTTAAAGCAACGTGAAAATGACACTGTGAGAGTCCTAACTTGGTAAATAACTGTCGAAAACATTTCTTTTCTTTTCCATCTCAAAATCGTGATACGTTGGAGTAGAATAAAACACAAAAGAAGAAGAAAAAGAAGAAGAAGAAGCAAATTCTGTTTCAATATTTCTGTAAAATGTGATTTTGTTTCTTGCACCTTTAACTCATAGATGTGGGGAGAAGAATTAGATTCGTACTTTCCGAAGGCTATTAGCGTGTAAGTAAATGTACACGATGTGACAAATCCAATTCTTTTCCCCATATCTGCGAGTTAAATAGTAAGATGCTTATTTGAAAATTATTATTATCTGCAAAAATGGCTAATAATATATTCACACGCAAAAAAAAAAAAAAAAAAATTATTATTACAATCCCAAGATATGCTTTAGCGTTAAAAAAAATATAAAAGGTCGATAAACCGTCAAAACAAATAAATCAATCAATCCACCGCGTTTAAGAATGAAATTGTGTTTCTGTACACAATTTTGATTATAAACATTTTACCCAATCAATAAAGAACCGCCACTGGTGTACAGAGGGTTACAATGAGAAAAAAAAACAAGATACAGGAGATGTCCAAGAAAGTCTAAGAGAAAGATGGGAATCAAGGAAAAAGAAGATTGTCATTGATGTTACATTTAAACGTTTTGGAGATTGTAGCTATCAGGGAAGTAAGCAAATTAAATACTTTTTTTTCGTTTCTAATGAATTTTTTTCTTTCTCTTAGTACTCTGCTTAGCTTTTGGAATTCATGTTTGGCTATCCCAGTGCATCTTATGATTTCAGTGTCGCTCTTTTCATCTTCTGATGAAGAGTTCCCAGAAAATTAATTTTTTTTACGAGTCTGATTTTCGTATCTCTGATTTGTAATTTGCATTTGGTGCACATCCATATGCTAACAACTACGCCTTTTGTTTTCTTGCATTTTATTCTTGCTTTCTTTCGCCTTTGTCCGTGGGAATTTTTGTAGTTTTCTTTCGGTGTATACGACCAACAAATGTGCGTTGTGGAGCAGTGGATATCGGCTCGGAACGAGAAATCGATGAGCCGAGTTCGAATTCCAGTTGATTATCTTGCATTCACTTACGCGCAATTATCCTTGGGAAATGTATTAATTCATCTCTTCCCTCCAGTTATGGATCAAATACCAGGATAGATGGGGTTCTACAGCCTCGACTAGGAACCAGTCTACCGCAGAAAGTAATGGTAACCTACTGCGGGAAAATCTTCTGACTAGTCAGTCATGCCTCTTTCGAGACATGATCGCCCAAGCGTGTATCACGTATGGCACTTAACTTACTAATACGACCAACACTCCGTCATCTGCATACCGTATGTTGTTATGACTGTTGGCGCCAATAATGAATAATGGCAGTACATCTAATTCTCCCAGAATCGCCATGCTGTATAAATTGAAAAGATCCGGTAAGAAGACACATCCTTGTTGTACACCTATTTTCTATTTCTGTATATTTTCTGAATTTATTAAACTAAAACACGTTTCTTAACACCAAACTTATTTTTGTATATTGAACTCGATGGTAACAACGTCATTTCTGTACCTTTTTCGCAATGATCGACCTCACAGTTATGCGAAATACACCTTTAAATTGAGAGTTGTTTTGTTTTGTTGTAATAAAAACTATAAAGAAACCAATCTCGATTTCCTTTTAAATAACGGCAACCATTTCTTGGCCTGAAACTACTTTAGATATTTCTCAGATAGAATACCAATAACAACTAAATATCGATTCTTACCGATATCATTTTTAATGGACGGTGTATGGTTCTTGTTTATGAACAATGAACTGGTGAACCCAGGTTTAATGACACATAATGTAATTGAGTTGCGAAGGAAGGTCTACTTTGCCAAGAAATAAGTGGCTTTGCATGATTTCTTTCTCTTGAATACTTGCCTCTCTGAAGCCTGAACGCTTTTAACGTCCATTTGCAAACAACACAGAATCGCAAGAAGTCTTCCTGCTGACTTATAAATACGCCAAAATATCCGAAAGGAGATTTTATTAAAACAAACGAACGTCACGAAAAACGAAAATAAAAAGTGGCCGACACCCTCATTGTATCAGTTCAATCTACAGGGTGATTGAAAAGTAATGCCCTATTTTAAAAATATTTGTAATTCAATTATTGACTGTAATCTTTACAAGAAATGGATGGGAGAGGAAAGCGGTTATCATGAAGTTGTATTTAAAATTATATATGGATATCGGATATCGCTACCAGCTTCAACAGCCCTTGAAGAATTGCATTAACTGATTTTGGTCTCACTACTCGGAAATGAAGAGTTTTTATGTCATTCATTTTATCTCTGACTTCACTAACTACAGCAGAAGATTATATATATGGTTAGGTCTTGAAGGTTGTCACAATCAGTCAGTTAGTTAAAGTGCCATACGTGATACACGCTTGGGCGATCATGTCTCGAAAGAGACACGACTGACTGGGCAGAAGATTATCCCGCAGTAGGTTGCCATTGCTTTCTGCGGTAGACTGGTTGCCGACCAAGGCTATAGAACCCCATCTGTCCTGCTATTTAACCCATAACTGGAAGGAAGAGACGGATTAATACCTTTCCCAAGGGTATTTGCGCGTAAGTGAATACAATGGATTCAACTGGAATTCGAACTTGGCTCCCCGATTTCTCGTTCTGAGCCGATATCCACTGGACCACAAGGCACATCCACTGATCTCTGACTTCACTAACTACAGCAGAAGATTTTATATATATATATATATATATATATATATATATATATATATATATATATATATATATATAGGTCTTGAAGGCTGTCACAATGCGTTTAGTAAAAGAAATGATGGTAAAGAAGTTTTGGGTATTACCTATTATACATTAATATTTCGAGATCAAAATCTCATCTTCAAATTGTCAGAGGAGCGTGTGTCTATCCGAGTGAGTCCGTGCCTTTGAATATATATAACTTCTTGGTTCTCACCTGTTGCGCAAAACAACGAACATTCATTTGAGTCAACGATTTTAGAAATCCTAACTGCGATGCCATGCTGTGAAAACGAATTTGGAGTATGGAATTTATCAAACAGTTGAAAGTACTTTGACTTGATAAAATCCATCACAAGACGAAAAATCGTTGGCAAGAAAAAATATAGTTTTTTTTCTTATTGTCCGTATTTAATTATAATGTTCCTTTAATCGGATTATAACTGACTATAATTTTGCACATATGTGTATGCATGTATATTATGCACTACATACGTAATTGCTCATGTGCATAAGTGCAAATCAAAACTTATTTTTAAATGGAACTTTGTCTGTGTGTGTGTGTGTGTGTGTGTGTGTGTGTGTGTGTGTGTGTGTGTGTGTGTCCGTTACCTATAGACTCCGAAACGGCTGAACCGATTTTCCTGAAAATTGACACAGTTGTACTATAAGCGTCTGCGAGTGTTCTTAGCCAGGTTTTGTGCCGAGGTACCCCCGATAAACATCGAAAATCGATAATCAAAAAAATCGGGTTATAGAAGGATGAGTCCGATTTTAATCAAATTTGATACACTCATAGACAAAGACATAAGAAACGATATTCAGAAGTTTCAAGGTTGCAGTTCTTACAATAGTGCAGAAAATTTGATATCGATACCAGCAAATCAAAATTTGACTTACATCCATTCATTTTTCTTTCAGTCTACGGTTTCGCTTTAACTGGAAACAACTATTGCTTTTTAGTCTTTCGTGCCAACGTCCAAAGAGTCTGAGCTCCAGGACCATGGATTAGTTTTAAAGCTTTCATTACACCCGAGCAACGTCGAATTGCTCCCCACCCTAAAAATCCAATATCACACTCGTGGGGCGTGCGTCCCACTTTGGGAATCACGAAGCTATATCGACAGAAAGGAAAAAGTTGGAATTTAACGAGTAACTGTTACCGTTCCTGTGATATTCTTTTGACCTTGCACTAACCAATATGTTCTTTAACGATCGCTAGATATCGTCTTCAGAGGGGAAAAAATCTTTCTCTAATGAAAACCAGATCGTCCGTCGATAACGGTTTTCCATCAAAACCAGCTGAATGTTTCTTAAAAGATATCGAAGAGCTGCCTGATAAATGTCAACAAGCCATTGCAAACAATAGTTTCTATATCATTGTATAAAGTATACACTTATTTTTTGAAAGAATAAAAGTGATAAACAAAAAAGAAAATTACTTATGATAAATAAAACGACCTAATAAAGTTGATAATAGTGGGTGCATTTTTTGATCAATCAACTGCGAATCGGCTTCATTTTATACATGTTCGTGCTCTAGTCGTCATTCGTGCTAAATTCACTTTAATGCTTCGAATTTGCTGCGATAAAACAAATATCCTTTAAAAGTCGTTGATTGTCTTTCTCGGATCGATTGTGTAATTCGGTTGAAGTTAGTCCAATTTTGTACGAATACAGTTGATAATTTCTGGAGAGTTATTGAGAAAATCATTTTTACCACATATCCTGGAAGCCTTAATAATTTCAAAGATAAAGAACTTTGCTAACATGAGCGTGCGCATGTAACTGTTTCGAGAACTTTCTACATCTTGAACATAAAATAACTTTTTCTGGTGTTCCTAAACTTTAAAGACAAATGAATACATTATGATCTTTCTATTCTCCCGAGATCTCAACGTATATGTAATTAACTTTTTTTCAGTTTTTATAGAATTCGCTTTGCTCTCACCTTGCACTCAAGGATTAATTCCCCTCAGGGGAAAACTGATTCTTTAATAATCAGCTTCCAATATTGTGTTCAATATTTTTGTTTTTCTATTTCCAAACAAATTGTTGTTTACTATTCATTTACTCAAGCCTCTTTGCTTTTGTTAACAAGTATAGCAACAGGAATGCAAATGTTTTCATGGCTTACGGCCATATCACGTTAAAACACTAGTTCTCGCTCGATCACGAAAGTTAAGCAACGTTGAGCTTGGTCAGTACTTAGACGGGTGACCGCTTTGGAATACCAGGTAATGTAAGCGTGTAGTGACGGATGTGCGTTGTGGTGCAGTGGATATCGGCTCGGAAAGAAAAATCGGTGAGCCGAGTTCGAATTCCAGTTGAATACCCTACATTCACTTAAGCACTGGTACCCTTGGGAAATGTATTAATCCGTCTCTTCTCTCCAGTTATGGGTTAAGTAACAGGGTCGGACTTGGGGACCCTGCCCTTAAAAACAAATCCCAATGAATCTTGATACTCGAAAAGAACATTGTATTACTAGACACAAAAGTTATATAAAAACCACAATAAATTGTTGAAAGAAAAAGGTGTTACCAACAATAAATAAATAAAATTTAGTTGGCAATAAATGACCCACCGAGGTGTTGATTTGCCATAAAAACCTAACAACAGCAAATGTTTTCTATTCTTTAAATTGTTTTTCAGTCCATGATTCTGCTATTTATTATATTCAAGTTTATTCAGGCACGTCCTCTGTGAAGCATAGGACAGCAACCGCAAAAATTGAGACTTTTGTTTACTGATGTTAACAAAAGAGAAAGTTCAAGAACCCTTTAATTTAGAGGGGTCCTGAACGACGGTTTTTGAAAGTTCTTAACGAGCGAACCGATAGTTCAAGTAGTTAAAAATGTACTGATCAAGGGAGCATCCTCGCGGAATTCTGTTTCAAGATATATCAGTTCTTCTGAATAGAACTTTTTTCTTAACAATGGAATACGGTAAAGCTCTGAATTGTTGGAATTCAGATATGTAGCTAGACATAAGATATCTGATAGAAATAGCAGTAAGGTAGCGTGTAGTTTGTGATATTTGGTCTGTGGGAAAAAGGTTGTAGGTAGAAAGTAATTCATCACCCACAAGGCTATAAAGTAGAGATTCAGTAGTACTAGTCAAGATATAACAATAGTAGAGACTTTTTCGTTAGATCTGACTTTTTTAAAAATAAAGCATGTCAGGTTGATTGATTGTTTGATTTTTTTTTAGGGTTTATCAACCCTTTATAGGTTATTTAAAGCCGAAACCGATTTTTAAACTGGCAATATTATTCCTTTTTAGCAATTAAATATAGCCTTAGCATTTTTTTGAGAATAACAGCGATTTTTCCAGATTCAAGTTCTGCTGTTTAACCCATACCTGAAGAAGGAAATGGATTTTTTAAAAGGTTCTTTTCACCCTAGGAAGGCAATACAACTAGTACCCGAGTGGTTACTGAGAGTGAACGACACAGAGAGGACAATAAAAGAACAGATTTCAAGTAGGCAAGTGGGGTGAATTTCCCAATTGTCAAGCGGCCTATTTGAGAATAACACCATTCATCGAAGCTTATGATACTGCAGAGTCAACTTGGCGATGTTAAAAAGTTACTAGATTATTTTTGGGTGTTTTCTCACTCTGAGCTTGTTAGAGCTGGGTGAGAAGAGAGATCAGCTGCCAATTTCTGGTCATCTATAGTTTGAGCGCCGGATCTTTAAATTGTGGTATTATTTACATCGATACTTACAAGCGATCCGATAATGATTTCTGGCAGAACTTCAATAGAAAGCAAAAATAGGTGAGAACTGAGTATCTTGGTAGGGAAGTTGATCTACGGGGTTTCACAATATCTCGGAAAAATTGATGTAAGGGACTTGATAAATGTATGTAATTTGGTGTAAGCGTCGATCTAAATAAAAATTATATATCTTCTCCAGGGAAAAACATATTATGAAGGTTTCTTGTTTCTAAAGATACTATATTTACACATTTAATCTTTTTTGGTGATAATCGCCAATAGTTTAAAATGATGAAAACGTTACATAAGACGAAAGCGTAGATTTTGAATAAACATTACGCTAGATCATTGTCTATGTATATGGTCATGTATCAGAACGAAACGAAAAACCGAAGTTTGCCCATGACTGCCGTCAAAAGTGTTCCTGCTACGGAAACGGCGGCATTTTCTTTTTTACACGTGTTCTCCATATACTCTACTAGTAAAATATGCCTGAGTAAAGACAAAACTGTAAGCATAGAGTCCCACAATAGTATCTCGAAGGTCTTTGACAAAGTATGTCATAGATGGTTAATATACAAACTCTTTAGTAATGAAATCTCTGGAAGAGTCTTTGCAATTATCAAGTCCTCGAAATCAAATTCTTACGAGATCATTGGGAAGAGCATAAGATCAACGATTTCCCCAAGGAACACGCAGTTATAAACTTCTTTACAATAATCTCGTAAGAACTTGACATATAATACCTGATGATTGCATGTACCTTGTTGAGAGCGTTGATCTTCACAATGATCACGTAAAAAGTTGATATAAACGACTTGATGATTGCAAGTATCTTGGTCGGGGCGTTGATCTTATGGGATTCACAATAATCTTGTAAGAGGTTGATAAATGAGTTTATAACTGCATGTTCCTTGAGGAAAACGTCGATTTTATGTCCTTCGCAATGATCTCGTAAGAAATTGATATTCTGAGACATTCTGAGGAGTTTGTATATTAACTATCTATACCATACTTTATCAAAGGCCTTCGAGATACTATTTTGGGACTTTATGCTTACAGTTTTTTTGTGTTTATTCGCCATATTCCTAGTAGAATATATGGTGAACACATGTAAAAAAAGGAAGATGCGGCCGTTTCTTTGGTTTTTCGTTTCGCTCTCTCACATTTTCTCATACATGACCACAAACATTGAAAATAACTAAGCGTAATGTTTCTTGAAATTACAAACTTTCGTCAAGAGAAATGTTTTCATCATTTTAAATTATTGGCGAGTTTCACTAAAGAAGATAAAATCTGCAAGTATAGTTTACTTTAGAAACAGGAAACCTTCATAAGATTTTTCCTCTGAGGAAGATACATAATTGACATATATATATATATATATATATATATATATTCTAAACATATACTGTTAAATATAAGAGACGCTGAATGTCTATTATGTTTAATTATGAGCCGTTCTAAACGTCGTATTTTGGCTTTAATTTCAGTTGAAAATAAAGACAAAAATTCTCCAACATTTAGATAATTTTTTATTAATTTAGTTCTAAGCTTTCCAAAATACAACGTTTAGAACGGCTCATAATTAAACATAATAGACATTTATTGTCTCTTATATTTAACAATATATGTATAGAAAATTATCTGCTGCCTCGATGCACTATATATATATAATATTACATATTGATATATAATTATATATATGATGTATAATAATTACTAATATTATAATAATTAGTATTATTAACATTATATTGATATGATATATTAATAATATATGATGATATAATTATATATATATATATATATATATAGTGTATCGAGGCAACAGATACTTTTCTGAAACATATATTGTTAAATATCACAGACAATGAATGTCTATTAGATTTAATCATGAGCCGTTCTAAACATCGTATTTTGGCTTTAGTTTTAGGCGAAAACAAAGGCAAAAATTGTCCAGCACTTCGATATTTTTTATTATGCTGGTTCTAAGCTTTCGGCTCACATGAGCCATCTTCAGAGAGATTACAGGGACGTTAACATAAAGACATACTTCATCAAAGATGATTTTATCTGGTGTTGGCATAAAACAATACTATGCAACGATAACTGTTACCAAATAGCAGACGCAGGTCGTAAATTTGTAATACAGTTCTCAGACGACACACTGCGTGAAAGATCGAAATGTTAACAGAACCATATGTCTAAATGCCATGTAAAGTAGTGACCAGATTGAAATGTGATTCTATTAGGTGTGGGTTGCTTTGATTTAATGTAGATGGCCTACAATATCTGAAGGTTCTTTTTACTGTGTGTATGAATGAGTATTATTGTGTTATCCACTAAAATCTGTCTAATAACACAATAACACTCACACTTTCAGAATTATTATTATTATTATTATTATTATTATTATTATTATTATGTCATTTTTCATCATTGTTCGATTTCTGCTATGGTCGCGCTACCAACTAAGTTTGCAGGAAGACCTAAGGCAGGTCGTGGTGTGTTGTTATGGCTCAATTTCATGTTTTTCTATCTTCCCCATCATCCCTAGCATTACATAGACAAAGTTCTCCTTAGTGTGTGGGCTGTACTTCATAAGACAATTTTTTGTATATCTCTTAAAATGGAGTTTCCAGGGATTCTTTCAATGTGTTGTTTTTTTCCCCCATTTTTTATCATTCTAAGTGCACCTACTATCACTGGCACAACTCTTGTTTTCAATTTCCACATTTCTTCTATATCAATTTCCAGGTCTTTATATTTTTTCAAATTCTTTGGTTTCTATGTTACAATCCGCTGGACAAGACAATTAATAGACAAGTTTTCTCTTTCTGGTTTTTAACAATAATGTCTGGCCTATTTGCTTCAATTTTTCTGTCTGTGTAGATGGTGTAATCCCATAGAATGGTGACATCTTCTATTTCTGTAACCGGTGCTGGGTGATGTTCATACCAGTGTTTGTTTACAGATTTTTCATAGTGTTTGCACTTTGTCCAATGTAACTATTGCCCCACTCTATCGTGGCGATTTTTATATTCATTTGGGGCAAGTACAGAACATCCTGAGATTAGATGGTCTATTGTTTCTTAGTGTTTTGAATCCATATTATTATGTATAATATTTGCCTGAAAGTTCCTAGTGAAAAGACCTTGGTCTTGCGCTGCAAGAATAAAGCCTTCAGTCTCAGACTTTAATCCAGATGCACGTAACCATCGATGAGTATTAACTTTATCAACATTGGATTTATTGGCACGTTCTGGATTTTGGCCATGCAGAGGTTTGTCTTACCAGCGTTGTTTCATCTGTTCAAGAGCTTTATCTTTGGCTTTCATTTTCATATTTTTGCCGCAATAGTTGGTTCTTGGCTTCTGTTTTGCTTTTCTACAGAATCTACTAACTATAAATCGTGTTTGTATTTACTACCTTCTTTTAGTATGAGTGAGTATTATTGCGTTATCCACTAAAATCTGTCTAATAACACAATAATACTCACACTTTTAGAATTATTATTATTATTATTATTAGTAGTAGTAGTAGTAGTAGTAGTAGTAGTAGTAGTAGTAGTAGTAAATAGTCCTATAATGGATACCCTACTTTTATAATTTGCTTGTTAAAATGTTTACAAAAGAAACAAGAGAAGTATTAAAATTCGAATATCACATGTGTAAACTGCAAATCGCCTGGGGGAAACATACACATTTCCTGCCAAATCTTAAACTTAAGAAAAGTCAAGAGAACCACAACTTTCAAATTTGGAAAATCGATGCAGAACTTTTCGATGTCACGTAGTCAACGTATTTTCTTTTTTTGTTTTTAACATATTTCCGTTAGGCTAAGGGTCAGTGGGTTTAATTCAGGTGGACAAAGCCACATTTACCAAGCGAATCATGATGACCACTGATGTTTAAGGAATTTCGTATTCAACGGGTGATGGAAGATGTTTGCTTGGATTTTCCGAACATTCATTTTATACGCCTCATGATGACCTTTCTCTTTAAGACGTAGTCAGGTGATTCTTAAATGATGAATATCTTTGCCTAATTCAAACTTGACCTTTTTTGCTGTTGCTGGTAATGAAATTTGCCTGTCGTTTCGACTTTAGGTGCAAGCGACATATTCGACCCTCACCTTCACGTCCAAACCAGCTTTCAGTGACGGGATATCGCCAAGCTTTAATATTTCAAATGTATAGTAAGAAATACTGACGAGTGAAGTCAGACATCGTTAATCAGGCAATTTATTATGCTACAGCTACTATGGTCCGGTTTTTGTTTTAAATCAGACGGAGGTTACCGTTGGTTGAGCGCCACACATTGTTTATAACTTTCCTAGGCAAATTGTTTTGTTGATACCGACTTGCGCATTTTGTATATATAGCTGCATATTCAATCATTTGAGGTAGTAATTATATGGTATGGCTGGCCACTTGTCTACTAGGGCGGCTAGCTAATCCCTATTGTAGACGCCTACTCAGTCACATTTAGGTTTGTTCAACACCCATAAGTCCCACCTGTGGCTTATACTGCAATTATGCTGAGTGAACCTTAGTTTCTGGGAGAAATCGCATTATCAGGCTGAACAAGACCAGAGCATTAAAACCTTAGTCACAATGACTTGTTCCTTCGTGTTAGGACGACTATGGGCGGCTTTCGAAGGGTCCTGTCTACCTAATATCCTTCACAAATGTGAATGATTTTATAGGAAATTTATTAAAGGTGAAGCACTTGGGATAGCCTTCTCCAGACAAATAACAAAAAGTCACCTTCCTGACAAATCGACTATAATGAGTTTCGATTCTGGGTCTCATGTTCAGAAAGCAAACGTTCTAACCACTCTCCACTTTCCCACTTTCCTATTAATATATATATATATATATATATATAAGAAAAACTAAGGCAGACACGTTATTTCATGGTGAATCGCCTATTTCAGGCGAACCATCATCAGCTTCCGTCTTTGTTTTACAAAGGATTTTAAAATCCTTTGTAAAATAGGCTTCCGATTCACCATGAAATAACGGTCTGCCTTAATTTTTCTTATATATATATATATATCTCGGTTTAAGCTTTTTTAGGATTTGTATTGCATGTGCGTTGTGGTGCATTGGATATCGGCTCGGAACGAGAAATCGGGGAGCCGAGTTCGAAATTCCAGCCGAATTCATTGCATTCACTTACGCGCAAATACCCTTGGGAAAGGTATTAATCCGTCTCTTCCTTCCAGTTATGGGTTAAATAACAGGACAGATTGGGTTCTATAGCCTTGGTCGGCAACCAGTCTACCGCAGAAAGCAATGGCAACCTACTGCGGGATAATCTTCTGCCCAGTCAGTCATGTCTCTTCCGAGACATGATCGCCCAAGCGTGTATCACGTATGGCATTTAACTGACTGATTGCATGGAATGGGCATTCGGTTCTAACGGATATCTGATTAGAGTGAGAAATCGGAGAGTCATGTTCGAATTGCATTCATTTTCTCACATTCACATACGCGCAAAGTGAAAGATATCAATCATTCGCTTTTTCCTCCAGACTAGGTTCTTATAACCTTGGTGTGCTACCAGTCTACTGCAGAAAGAAACGGCCACCTACTGTTAGAAAATCATCTGTGTAGTCAATCATGAATTGAAAAAGTTCTGATTGCCTAAGTATGTGTCACGTATGGCAATTAACTGATTGATTGATTGACTGTCTGAATGACTGTATTGATTGATTGACTGTATTGACTGACTGACTAATTGACTGACTGTCTGTCTGTATTGATTGATTAATTGATTGACTGATTGTATTGATTGATTGACTGACTGACTGACTGACTGACTGACTTTGATTGACTGTGTTGATTGACTTTATTGATTGATTGACTATATTGGTTGACTGTATTGGTTGATTGACGGACTGACTGTATTGATTGATTGATTGATTTTTTGACTGACTGTGTTGATTGACTTTATTGATTGATTGACTGTATTGGTTGACTGTCTTGATTGATTGACTGACTGTGTTGATTGACTTTATTGATTGATTGACTGTATTGGTTGATTGACGGACTGACTGTATTGACTGATTGACTGACTATTGATTGATTGACTGACTGTATTGATTGATTGACTGACTATATTGCATGAAACAAAAACCTTGTTTTTGAAACATCGTCGCTGTAATGTAGCTTCCTTGTACCTTTTCTCTAAATACTTTCATGGTACCTAGACTTTTGTTGTGGTGCAGTGGATATCGTCTCGGAACGAGAAATCGGGGAACCGAGATCGAATTCCAGTTGAATTTATTGCATTCACGTACGCACAAATACCCTTGGGAAAGGTATTAATCCGTCTCTTCCTTCAAGTTATGGGTTAAATAGCAGGACAGATTGGGTTCTATAGCCTTGGCTGGAAACCAGTCTACCGCAGAAAGCAATAGCAACCTACTGCGGGATAATCTTCTGCCCAGTCAGTCATGTCTCTTTCGAGACCTGATCGCTCAAGCGTGTTTCACGGATGGCACTTAACTGACTAAATTGGTAGTAAAGTCTTATAATCTTACACTTAAATGCTTAGTTGAAACCGCAAATTATATGTTAACTGTTTCTTCTATCACACTCTGTCGAATTCTTGCTTCCAGTCCCCTTTGATCTTGAAAGATTTAAGCCCAATTTTAATCGTTATCTTCTGTTTTCTTGATCCCTGTTCTTTTATTGTTCTCTCTCCTTAACAGTGTTTGTTTTTCTTATAATTTTG
This sequence comes from Ascarosepion bandense, assembly GCA_037127315.1. Taxonomy (NCBI): domain Eukaryota; kingdom Metazoa; phylum Mollusca; class Cephalopoda; order Sepiida; family Sepiidae; genus Ascarosepion; species Ascarosepion bandense. The sequence continues at coordinate 3,509,023 of JBBBDQ010000357.1, read as the reverse complement.
AAAACTTTGTTACCCGCTTTGGGTGAAAGGGCCCAAAAAGTTAATCATTGTTTTGTTTCGTAAAATTTGATAACACGTCAATATATATGTGCAATGAACTATCAAGACTTGGCATAAGTTGTTTTTTTTTAATTTTTTAGCGGTGATTTCTTGTTTCTGCAATAGACTGATCGCAAGAGTGCAAAATTAAACGGGTCGGGTTCTCATTAAAATCATCTAAAGTTTTTTCTTTGTAAGTTACGGACAACCAGCCATGAGATCCGAAGGCGAATTGGCATACGAATTGGCATGGGTCCTAACATTCCAGATGCTGAGTAGAGTATTCAGGAACCGGAAAATTTTGCTAGAAGCAAAGAAGAGAATACTGGATTGCTATGTGATATCTGTTCTTCAGTATGGCAGTGAATGCTGGACAATATCTTCAAAGATTAAGGAAAACATTGTAGTAACTGAAATGTTTGTTCTACAAAAGGATGCTGCGGATATCATTGGTCGAGGATGTGAGCAATGATGATGTTTTGAAAAGGATGGAAACTAAAAGGTAATTAATACTTAGCATCAGGAAAAGACGAAGTTCCTGGGACATGTGATGAGAAAAGGCTTGGACAATCCGATACTCACAGGCCAGATTGAGGGAAAGATAGACTGGGGAAAGCAGCGGGTAACATACTTGACGGGCGTGAGCAAGCAAATGACAAAACAGGGTTTGGGTGGGGTAACAAAAGAAAGCGTGCTAAGAGCCTCCGGGGATAGGAAAACGTGGAGGACCATGATCGCCTACGTTCTGAAGGGTCATGGCACATAGAAAAAGCAGTAGAAATATCAATCGAAGATCAATATTTTGGCTAAGCGCGGGAGCCAATGAACCAATGTCTTCATATTAGTGACAGGTCAGTCCACTATTATCAATTACTTTGCTTGTTCGAGATTTACATTATTTAAAGTACGACTATGATCCGAAGGCGAATTGGCACAGCAAAGGACGGGTTCCAGAAGCTGAGTAAAATACTAACACACAGGAAAATTTCACTAGAAACAAAGAAAAGGGTGCTGGATTGCTATGTGATGTCAGTTATTCAATACGGCACTTAATGCTGGACAATATCATCGAAAATGAGGACAAAACTTGAAGCAGCGGAAATGTGGTTCTACAGAAGGATGCTGGAGGTATCGTGGACTGAGCATGCAAGCAACGATGAGGTGTTGGAAAGAATGGCAACAAAAAGGAAATTAATACTGAGCATCAGGAACAGACAACTGAAGTTCCCGGGGCATGCAATAAGGAAGGAGAGCTTGGAAAACCTGATATTGACAGGCCAGATAGAAGGAAAAAGAGACAGAGGAAGGCAGCGGATAACATATTTGCAGGGCCTGATCAGGTGGATGACGGAATGGGGGTTGCCAGGAGTAACATGAGCAAACATACTAAGAGCCACAAGGGATAGGGAGACGTGGAGAACCATGATCGCCTACGTTCTGAAGGGACAGGTCACATAGAAGAAGAAGAATGTGTTCATTATTGTTTTTGTTATTCACAATATATTTTTACTGTGGTGTTCACCCTGTACAAAGCCCTGTGGCCACTCTAGGTAGAGGGTTGCAGAGTAAGAGGTACACCTTATGCGGATATATGCGAAAGATACGGTTAAACTTAGATTTGAAGAAGTTAAGATTCTAGTGATCGAGAAAGATATCTTCTTGGGAATCGATTAAATAAAGCAGCAGTTCGTGGAAAGAAGCCGCTTGAATGGAACTTATATCTGACCGGGCGATATCAATAAAATGGTCGTGGTTCGCTACAATGTACATGCTGTAGCATGGTTGGTCTTAGCCGTGAAGATTTAGAACTATTAGAGCAAAAAGCATCTGAACACACATCATGGAAATAGCGATAGACCAGTGAGAGTCTTGCGTCGATTCATTTGTGATAAATGGAGTGCAGAGTGAAAAATAACTTTGCGCAAACGATTATCGGGGTTTGCCTCAGATGGAATTTAACACTTCTAATCGCCCTCTAGATTAACTCAAATCTTACGGCAGAAAGATGTAAGCGATGGCCAAAGACTGCTTTTAGAATATTCTGCAGGAATTTCTCGAGGAAAATGAACCTTAAATTTGCTACCTGGAGAATCAAGCAAGATGGCTGAGTTTAGTCGTCAGTTTAATGTCTTTATGAGAGGTGACTATCCATTAGAAGTCTATGATAAATTGCATAGCCTTATAAGTGAAGGCTTAAGAGTGATATCTGGGTGGCTTCCGTCCATTTATGGCAGTAGTAGTAGGCCTTATTTGGCACTAGGGAAAGTAGAGTATAGAAGGAGGAGTGAGACACTTGTTGGGGCGCTACAGGTAACCAACAATTTTCTCAGCATCTGTATGGATCGTATGTACGACTTCTACTCAAGGTCTGAGTAGAGTTTAGGTCGGAGTAGGCGCTCTTTGGTCTTAGATGTTTTTGGAACCAGGTGTTGGCTTTTACCTGGTCATAGCTGTGCATAATTGGACCCATTTTTCTTCGCGTTCGTTGCAGATTCCTAGTCTGAATCAGGCCAGAGTTAGAACAAGAACAGTGTAGGATTGACAAAGATACTGGAGCCTATAACACGACATTTATGCTGAGAATGTTTTCAGAAAGAGCGATAAAAAATGCAGAATCACGCGTACCTGTATTATATAGATTACGCAAAGGCGTTCGACAAAGTACGCCACAAAGTTATAGTAGAACTTGGGAGTACCTTGATATATACGAAAAAGACTTTAGAATAATCAAGAATATATACTGGCAACAAGCGGCCTGCTAACGGACAGAAAATTAGTTCAGCAGATATACCAAAATAGAACGGAGTGTAAGACAAGGATGGGTCTTCTCACCGGATTTGTTTAACCTAAACAGCAAAGCAATTTTCAGAGAATTAGAACTCCTCACCATGATTCATTATTGGCGGCCACAATCTTAACACTATATGGAGGTGATATATTGCTGATAGCATACACGGAAAGCAAACTACATAATATTCCACAGAATGTAGCAAAAGAAAACGAGAAGAAAGGACAAACCAAGAAGAAAAAAATGCATGTTCATCAGGAAAAATACTGAAACAAAGATGCTCGGTCAGAACCAATAACATTGCAGCTTCTTTTTATTTCATCAAGAATCTGTAAATATCAACATAGATCAACTGCCGTGAAACACTGGTTAGTAATCTTATTTCCACGAATACCAATGCGTATTATTTTTTTAATACCATGACACTTCAGTACATAGGCAATCATGACTCTTCAGATATTCATTTTCTGCATTTTTTCCGAATTAAAATTTCTCAGGAAGAGACAGGTGGGGAGGGGTTGATATCTCCATGGTTTTTGATGCCATGTCAATCGTTATTGATGTAATGAATCGGCATACACCTTGGTTTCCCCTCACAGGAATATGATTGGCTGGTGTCAGCCATAAATACAGACTACGTCTATTGGAACGCCTATTGACTACACTTATTGACTACGCCTATTGCATAAGCCTACGCCTAAGCATTCTGCATACGACTACCACAAGCATCAGTTCATTACGGCTACTTGCTAGATTGTCCTACTCGGTTACTTTGCCAAAACTATTTAGCTACTTTGAATAATACATATATCCCTTTCCGGAACATATAAGTTTTCTTAGGAGTTAAATTATTTTTTGTTTTGTTTTTTTTTTAATCAAGAGTTTTTACTTCTTTTAGAGTCGATATGGCCTAAGATTCAGCCAGTCAGTTAAGTGCTATACGTGATATACGTTTGGGTGATAAAGTCTCGAAAGAGACATGATAGACTGGGTAGAAGATTTTTCTCACAGTCGGTTGCCATTACTTTCTGCAGTAGACTTGTTGCCAGACAAGGCTATTGAACCCAATCAGTTCTGTTATTTAACCCCTAAGTGAGAGGAATAAATGATTAATACCTTTCCCAAAGGTATTTACGCAAAAGTGAATGCAACGAATCCTACTGAATTACAGAATCGTCTCTCCGATTTCTCATTATGAGCCGATATCTACTGCGCCACAACGAAAATCATGGCCTAAGTTTAGAAAGTTTATTTTACTATTTAGAGCTTAGTGGAGCGGGTTGAGTCTGGTTAAGATCTTACTCAAGGTCTGCACGAAAAATGTAGATGCCAGTTAATAAATATTTTGTTTGGATGATTGCTATGAAGACTTTTAAAGTTAGTATAATGTTTGTAAGCTCTTCTATGTGAAGATTCCTCTTGGGCTAGGTATCATAGAGCAGGGGTCGACAGACTTTCAAGTGCCGACTTAAGGTTTTAAGATCATTCATGGTGCCAACAACATATGTATTTTTATACAAATCAAGGCCAATATACCTGTTCTACAATATATGTTGTATAGTAATAAATACAATCATATGTAAACCACATTAAAAAGAAAACTGTTTTTAAAAGTATTATTTTTCTTTTAAGTTTTTATTATTAATGGGAGCCTCGCCCTTGCATGGTCTTAGCCAATTCCTCAATATCGGCAACATACTTTGTTACTTTGTGTTAGAAATTGCCTGGCGTTCTACGTGTGGCACGCGTGCTGTAGATTGTCGACCCCTGTCTTAGCGGACATCAGTAATAGATGACTCGTAGAAATACCAAGCAGAAAAGTGGCTGGAGACGAAATTCCCGGTCAGAACCAATAACATTGCTGTTCAATGTATCTTAGAGGACATAAATAAAATAATAAAAATAATACTGACTTTTAATTCAAATCCTATGAACACAAAATATAATACAAAATTGAAAACAGAAAGAATTAAATAAAGACAGTTTACAACCATAACTATGGCCTTGAAATAATAGAAGCTAATAAATATTTCAAGCTGACTTCATTTTGTTAAAAATAATTAATATTATGCTACAATCACGACAGCACTCTCGTGTGGATGACAAAGTTACTTGTGGGATCTCACAGAAGTTAACGGTAAATTATTTAGTCTGAAATGCTTGTTGTTTTATAACTACGTAGGGATTAAACTATACGAATTAAGATATTCAAAATGGCCACCCACTGACTGAAAGGAAATCAAGTAAATAAATAAATAAAAATACACGATTTGGTAGGAAGATAAAAGTTTCACTCGGATGTTTATTAAAAATCACAGTCAAAATTTAATGTCATTCTGTTACAGTAAGTTACTGGGCTACAGGATGTTAGTAATGGAGAGATAACGGGCTTCAGGTTAGAAAAAGATACAGACCGCGCGTCACTATAGAGTTAGGTAGAAGAGTGGTAAGAAATAGCTCTTGCAGATTGAATGAATGAAGTGATCTCTTTGTCTGTCATGTCCGAAATAGCACAAGTTGTTCCAAGTTTAATTTACCTATCCCCACTCCAGACTATTTAATTGAATCCAAAATTGAACAATTAATTATATGGGAAACAAAATGAGTGTTTTTCTTTTTCAAATTACGATTATATTCAACACTCCTTTCCTCGTGAAACACAATGGGCCTTTCCCTGTTTTTCCCATACGAGAATCGAGACCCACCGTTATGTGATGTGTCGTGTCATATATATCTGTGTGTGTGTGTGTGTGTGTGTGTGTGTGTGTAGAATCCGATTTCAAAATTGTAGAAAAATGTTATTAGATTTAAGAATTGCCACTGAAAACTCATTTTTGCACAAAACCGGCTTACACCGAAAATAACTCAATTTTTGTTCATTGACTGGCTCCAAATATTTGAATATTTGTATTTATATATATTAACGAATCAGAGACGTTGTATGAAACACGTGATTATTCTTAGAATTTGTAGACAGTCATATTTTCTTAGAATAATTTCATTATGGAAGCTCACTTCAGAATATGACCGACAATATTTTCCTTCTGAAAAGAGATATATGAAAACTAGAAAGATAATTGTTTACCAATAAGCTTGATATTATTAAATTTAAATTTTGGTTTCTTTGTGAGCCTATTATTTTATTATAAATATGATCAATTCAGGTTTGCTACTAGTCTTTCAGTGAACTTTTGACCAGGATGTTTGTTCGATCGTGTGATACACAAATAAAACTAAAATTCTCAAAATAAATTAATTGCTCACAATTTTCACATATTTATTCGAGTATATAATATTACAAAATTAATGTTTGGCGATATTGATAACATAACACATCACTTAATATATCCAGGGCCTAACTAATAAAACAACAACTTTTAAGCAAAACTCAACTGTATTCATCAGCATAAACTACTTCTAGGGTGATACACCGATTCCAACGCTTCTTTAACAATTCAATGCCTTTTTTGTAGAACTATTTCTCTTTGGCCTCAAAATACGCCTCAGTTTTTTATATCATTTTTTAATTTGGGGTCAAATTTCTTTTCTGGAGCATTCTTTTCAGGTCTGCAAATAGCCAGTATTCGCTGAGGGTGAGATCTGGACAATAAGATGGATGTAGAAACAGTTCCAAGTTCAATTCGTATAGTTTTGCCATCTTTGCGATAGACTTGTGACACGGTGCGTTGACTCGGTGAAAGATCACATTTCATTCTTTCTTTGTGGCCATTTTTTGACAATTTCTTCCTTCAAACGCACCAATAATGTTATATAATATTTACTATTGATGGTTTTTCTTTTCTCAAGGTAATCGATTAACAAAATACTTTGCATATCCCAAAAGACGGTGGCCAAAACTTTGCCTGCGTCTTTGGTCGCTTGGGATGGCTTTCACCCGCTTTTTCCACTCAGTTGACTGCCGACTTCACTTTAGAGTGAAGTGGTGAATCTATATTTCATCTATTGTCACACATTGCCGTCAAAATTCTTTCTTGAAGCAGTTAAAAACAACGCTCTGAATCCGTGACGCGCTGTTGCTTTTGATCGACTGTGAGCAAACACGGCAACCACTTTGAACACAGCTTTATCATTGACAAATGTCCATGCAAAATGGTGAATAAATTACATTCTGATACATTCAACTCTTCTGCTATCTCACGCAACTTGAATTTACGATCAGCCAAAACGAGTTTGTGCATTTTCTTTGCGTTTTCCGGGACAACTGCCAATTTTGTTCGACCTGAACGTTCAGCATCATTTGTGTCTGTACGACCGCGTTTTAAGTCAGTATATCACCTCTTAACCGTTTTCCCTTCAGAAAGCAATGCTTTATCAAAACAGTAAATTCAGATTTTTCAATTGTTTTGAAAATTTGCAACAGTAGCTTCGTTTAAATAACCGTAATTTGTAAATTAATAATCTAATTGGGCCCAAATTTTGTCACGTGCCATTTAAAGGTTAATACTTCATAAAAGGATGTGCGTTGTGGTACATTGGATATCGGCTCGGAACGAGAAATCGGGAAGCCGAGTTCGAATTCCAACTGAATTCATTGCATTCACTTACGCGCAAATACCCTTGGGAAAGGCATTAATCCGTCTATTCCTTCCAGTTATGGGTTAAATAGCAGGACAGATTGGGTTCTATGGCCTTGGTCGGCAACCAGTCTACCGCAGAAAGCAATGGCAACCTACTGCGGGATAATCTTCTGCCCAGTCAGTCATGTCTCTTTCGAGACATGATCGCCCAAACGTGTATCACGTATGGTACTTAACTGACTGATATTGATGTTAGGAGGTTCGGAGTTTAATATTAAAAAGCAAAAAAAAAAAATGTGAAAACAGAAAATATCTTGATTGGAACTTGAAATTATCAAAACATTAGGCATCACTTGATAATTTCACTTGTCAAAATTATTATGAATAAATGTAGAGGCTGAAAACCTACCAGATTCTGTATTTCTATATCGTAAGCTTTAAACCGGTAATTTTAAAAGGAAAATTGATAAAATTCGCATACAACTATAGTTGTTTTGGTTAACATGTCTTAATGTTATTGGATGCTACAAAATAAAACTACTGAAAATATTTTAGTATCGATTTGCGTTTTCATATTTTAAAATTCATTTTGTACCAAAAGTATATATGTAAATTTAAAATTTACACACGATTAAAATTGGGCTTAAATCTTTCAAGATCAAAGGGGACTGGAAGCAAGAATTCGACAGAGTGTGATAGAAGAAACAGTTAACATATTATTTGCGGTTTCAATAAGCATATAAGTGTAAGATAATAAAACTTTGTTACCAATTTAGTCAGTCAGTTAAGTGCCATACGTGGAACACGCTTGGGCGATCATGTCTCAAAAGAGACATGACTGACTGGGCAGAAGATTATCCCGCAGTAGGTTGCTATTGCTTTCTGCGGTAGACTGGTTGCCAGCCAAGGCTACAGAACTCAATCTGTCCTGCTATTTAACCCATAACTGGAAGGAAGAGACGGATTAATACCTTTCCCAAGGGTATTTGCGCGTAAGTGAATACAATGGATTCAACGGGAATTCGAACTCGGCTCCCCGATTTCTCGTTCCGAGCCAATATCCACTCTACCACAACGCACATACAACATCTATATAAGCAGCAAAAATGAACTTTTCATAGATTACATTGTTTTTCTCCCTTCTTTTCTGTATTTTGTTGCATTTTTTTATAATTTCTTTTTGCTCTTAGTTGCTAGCGGCAATTGATGTTTTTAAATCACGACACTCACCCAAACCTACTGTTGTCTTCCACGCGATGCTCACGAAACAAATTACTTCATTTGACTCTTCCGAACCCTGGATAATCTTCGCATTTTGCTTCTCATAATTACAATGAATTTTTTCCTTCGAATTTTACCCAAATTTATGTTGTTTTCTTGATTTTCAATATATTTTTCTTTTCTATTTTTATGCCAACTTTAACAAGGTATTAATTTTTCATAAGTAACTTCTGTTTTTTTAGAACCAACTGTAACGGCGAATCCTAGCTAAGAATTCTTTACATATATGTTGTTTATATTACGTCTATCGGCCTGTCTACTCATTCGAAAAGCCTTAAGAAAAATGTGCTTCTCGGTAAGAAACGAATCTGTGTCTTCCTTTTTAGAAACCCATATATACTCAGTTTCATATCTTAAACTTGTTTTTATTATATATATATATACATATATATATATATAATATATATTTGTTTATATATATATATATATATATATATATATTATTTATATATATATATAATATATGTTTTGTTTTTATTATATATATACATATTATATATATTATTTACGGGGACGATAGGTAAATTTTCTTGTTTTTATTATATATATATATATATATATATATATATATATATATATATAAACATTTATAAGTATTATTTAAAACATTTAAAAGTATTATTTAAAACAACATTTATAAGCATTATTAAAGATAGGTTTGCGTTTACAAATATTTAGAAAATCTGTCGGTTTCTGCATCACGTGATGTAAAACAATCTCTCCACGAACGCTCATCGCGAAAATGCTTCTAATTTAAATTTTTAAATCATTTGTTTCTGATGAAAGGCCGAGGACGGTCTGAAATATCAAATATAATATTAGAAATAAATAAATACTGTCAAAAAATACATTTTTAAACTTACAACTTTTTAGTAGTTTTTCCCTATACATATTTTTAAGAAAGTATACATGGTTCATCACTATGTTATTTGGACCCTACTTAAACGGAAAAAAAACTCCACGATAGAAGAAAACTAGAAAAAACTCTCTACAAATTGGCACAAATACACTCGGACATTATATTTCTCGGACTTTGCAAAAAAATGGAATTAATACCAAAAGGATTCAGACTTATATATATATATTATTTACGGGTGCGATAGGTAAATTGTCGCCATATTTATTTTTAACTCTACACATGCGCGTTGTTTGTTTTTGATTTTGTTGACTGCACAATACAGTAGGGTCAGTTCCACACCATCGATGAGAAAAAGAGCACCATGATGCAATTCACTCCGCCATAAATTCAAAAACGGCACCCTGTACTGCTTGGCATTAGCGCCGGAAGCTCCAGTACGAACATTTTTGAACGTCTATCTAAGGACATTGAGAGGGACTCAGAAAGATTAGGATGAGTCTAATGATGATTACGAAGGTGTTTGGAGCGATCACTAGTGATCTACCTCCATTCCTCTTCCTACAGGGCTTCAGACTCAATACAGAGAAGTAGTTCAATAATGTCATACAATCAAAAGGACCTAGCCATAGAAGTCAGACAATTTCAGCGTCCCTATCACTCTTTACGTCTAGCTACATAATTTTTCAATTTGCAACCCCCTTGACTATTATTTCTGGGGCGCCATTGAGCGAGAAACCAACAAAACTCTTTGTAACACCAAATATGGCAGCCATCACCGACCTAAACAAGGAGACCGTCCAGAAGAGATGTATGAGATTTCGAAATTGTCTAGAGAATGTGGTTGAGGGCAGTATCGATTTTAATGAATAATTTTACTCTTTTTGTGTAATATTGATAAATATATGTTAAAATGAGATGATATATTTTTCATTGTTTGGCGACATTTACACGACAATTTATCCATCGCACCTTTTATATATTCATACATATATATATATATATACATACTTATATATATATATATATACATATATATATATATATATATATATATATATATATATATATATATATATGTAAAAATACAAACACACACATATATATATATAGTCATCCGCAGATAGACCTGTTTCGAATTGGCGTCAGTCGGCTATTCTACCTCTGAGCTAGAGACCTTAAAACTAAGATTAAACATAAACTTTATACAAAAAACTGATAAAACGCTAATTTGCATTTGCTTCCTAAAAAATACAAATTTAGATTTTTTGAAATAACTTCGCCTAAATGCAATAATACTCCAAACTTGAGTATAAAATATTAAAAAATATATATTTTAAAAAAATACCCTATAAAATAAATATATTCCATACCGAAAAAATCAAAATTGGAAAGAAAAAACACCCCACCTCTACCACGTCTAAGAAACCCCAAAGTGAAAACTTAGACACAAGATCTAATTAAATACATGAATTAGGTCCACTAACAGCAGATATCAATCAATTAAACGATATCCAACCATAAAAATGACCACTCAACACGCGGCCCTCTTAGAAACTCTAACCAAAAGATATACCCGACCGATAAAACGTACATTACAACTGATAACACCATTAATCAACAATTTCACACTTACACACCAGATTCTTCAAAAGGCTAACGGTCAAAACGAGAAATACATTCACTTAATTACCAATAACCCCAACCAACCCCCACGACAACAACGAACCAAATATAAACAGAGAATGATTCCAAACCTTTATTTCTCCCGATGAAGTGTTTGAGTCCAAACACTGAAACAGCCATATGATTGTAGAGAAGAGGACATATATAGAAGAAATTATGTACATGTTCTAAAACATAATTTATAATAAATAACACACATATATATATATATATATATATATATATATATATATATACACACACGGATGCGATGGGTAAATTGTCGCCATCATACATTTTTAACTAATACTCTTGGGAAAGGTATTATTCCGTCGCTTTCCTCTAGATATGGGTTAAATAGTAGAACAGATTGGGTTCTATAGCCTTGGCTGACAAACAGTCTACCTCGGGAAGTAATGGCATCCTACTTCGGGAAAATGTTCTGCACAGACATGATCGCCCAAGCTTGTATCACGCGTAGTACTTAACTGACTGACTGATCATCTATGTATCTAAAATAAGTATTTTATTGTACAATAAAAAAATAAGTATTTTATTGTACAATAAAAATAAGTATTTTATTGTACAATAAAAAAATAAGTATTTTATTGTACATTAAAAAAATAAGTATTTTATTGTACAATAAAAAAATAAGTATTTTATTGTACAATAAAAAAATAAGTATTTTATTGTACAATAAAAAAATAAGTATTTTATTGTACAATAAAAAAATAAGTATTTTATTATACAATAAAAAAATAAGTATTTTATTGTACAATAAAAAATAAGTATTTTATTGTACAATAAAAAAATAAGTATTTTATTGTACAATAAAAAAATAAGTATTTTATTGTACAATAAAAAAATAAGTATTTTATTGTACAATAAAAAAATAAGTATTTTATTGTACAATAAAAAAAATAAGTATTTTATTGTACAATAAAAAATAAGTATTTTATTGTACAATAAAAAATAAGTATTTTATTGTACAATATTTCATAAAGAACAACTTTTCAAAAATTTTCGGAATTCTAGTTGAGATGTTCCTTGCAATTAATTCAGTTTTATGTTTTTTTCAGTGTTTAACGTTATTTTAATATTGACGGAGCAACACTAAGCAACAACTTTGTAGAATTTTAAAAGACTGTAAAATGTTGTTCTCACTAACACCAAAGATTAACATGATTAACCACAAAATTAGGCTTTCAATATGTGAACGCTGAAAGTGGTTGATGGTTCCATTTTTTTAAATTTTATTTTTAATTACTACCATTCTAAATAAAGTTTTCATTAAAAAAAAAAGTGCAAAAAACAATGAGAATCTCAACGTGAGCAGATCAAAAGGCTATTTTAGTTGCACAGCGGTAGTGAACGTTGGGCGGAATCTGTTTACTGTCTCTTCTTGTGAAATTTGGCCATTTTTAGACTAATTAACCGAACAGCAATTCATTTTCGAAGCACTATTGCATTAAAAAGATGACCGAACTTAATATTTGTATCAAAGCAGTGAATTTAAACCAAGACAGACTTGATTTCATTGACATTATCAAAGAAGTCCTAACCATAACCATAAAAACTAGTTCCGATACTTCAACTCGATGCTTTTGCACATTGTATTTTGTATCTTTAAAACTATGGATTTTCATATAAACATTTAAACATAAAAAAGATATAACATCAGTTATAGAGGGTTTCATTAAGGTGCAACTATATCTTCTTTTATCTTATATCTTTTGGCAAATATGTAAATGAATAAAACGTTTTTGCATTCGAAATGAGCCTTCATATATCCTTTATATACTTAGCTTCAATGTTTCTCAGAAAAAAAAGATGCGTTAGATGATATTACAAGAAAATCTGCTGAATTGATTAATGTCGAAATTACTCTAAATCTAAACTTATTTATAAATGGAACTTAGACTGTGTCTGTCTGTCTGTCTATGTCTCTGTGTGTGTCCGTTAACTATAGACTCTGAAACGGCTGAACCGATTTTCTTGAAAATTTACACAGTTCTACTATAAGCGTCTGCGAGTGTTCTCATCTAGGTTTTGTGTCGAGGTACCCCCGATAAATATCGAAAATCGATAATCGAAAAAATCAGGTTATAGAAGGAGTGGTCCGATTTTAATCAAATTTGATACACTCATAGACAAAAACATAAGAAACGATGTTCAGAAGTTTCAATGTTACAGTTCTTACAATAGTACAGAAAATTGATAATATATATATATAAAGCAAGATGTTTGTGTGTGTCTGTTTATCTGCTTGTATGTCTGTATTTTTTTCAGCCCTTTTATTTTAGTTTTTGCTTCGGATTTGGATCTAAGTAGGTATAATTGTAGTTTTTAGTCTCAGCCATGATACCATTTACTCAGAGGACTTATTTAGCCTTCAAAATTCAGTTTACGACGAAAAAAACTTATTTGATATCGATACCACAAAATCCAAATTTGACTTACATGCAATCAATTTTCTTTCAGTCTACGCTTTCGCTTTAACTGGAAACAACTATTGCTTTTTAGTCTTTCGTGTCAACGTCCAAATAGTCTGAGCTCCAGGATCATGGGTTAGTTTTAAAGCTTTCATTACACCCGAGCAACGCCGTGCAATATTGCTAGTATGTTTATAAAAGATACAGAGTCCACTCCCCAAAAATGTACACAGACTTCAAGAAAAGAAGAAGCTGTGTTACGAAGTTTTACATATGAGGACCCTAAAGGATGTTATTCATCGCAGAAAACTGACTACATTAGCGGCCCTTAGACATGAAATTGAAAATGCATGTGCAGCAATCCCATAGGAAAACATTGACTAATGTTACCCAACCAGTAGTCATAAATGTTGTGAAGCAAAAAACCAGTTTCAGTATCTCTTGTGAATGTAGAGTCAAAACTTGTATTAATCTGGTGATGTCTGAATTAATTTATTCTTACAATATCTATACAACTTTTTTTCTTTTCTGAATTGTGTATACATTTTTTGTGGATTCTGTATATTTGTTTTGTGATGAGTAAATACTGGTCATTTATATTTGAAACTGAAAGTTCTATGCTAACAGCTCCTTGCACCACTTGCTTGTGAAGCTCCTCTTCAGCTTCTTGCTTTACATTTAAGTTTGATCTTCAAAAATTTAAATGGAGTATCAATCGTTATCTTTCAACTTCTTAGTTTTTGTTCATCCATTACCCTCTTTCCATAATAATTATTTTCCTCATATTCTTGCACACTCGATAATTCCCTGTGTCTTAGTGACTTTATTGCCACTAGGAGCAATTATTAAAAAAAACAAAACAATATGTTTTGATTATTACTTATTTCAGCCTCCATAAAATTATTTTAATGGGAAGCATTTCAATTCTCTTAAATCCTGTAAAAATCACTTAGACTTGTTCATCAGCCTTAAAGATGGCAAATTCTGAGAAAACAAATGTAAAGTGGAAACATTTTTTTCATATGTAATTTAATAAAATCTACATATGTGTTAATTTTATTTTTGAAATAGACTTAATGAACAACGATCTTATGGTCGGAGCCAATATCTTCAGTCATGAATTCACTTCTCTTGGATGCTGGCGTGTCTATGCACACGTTAGCATTTCGTCCTCTCTTAGCCGTGTGCCCATAGCTTAGAGGTAAGATCTTTGATTCATGCCAAATCGGTCGCGTTTCGAGCCCGGTAAAGTTATCGAATGCCTAGCCACACTGATGAGCAAAACAAGCTTATTTATATATATATATATATATATATATATATATATATATATATATATATATATACAAGCTTATATATATATATATTTTGTTGTATGTAGATGACTATATATATATATATAGTCATCTACATACAACAAAATCTGGCTATATATTTTATATATATATTTTACAATATAATTCTTAACCAAATAGATAAACAAAAAAGATAATAGAAAAAAGAAACATTATCTGGTTCAACCTACCATTTAATTTAGAGGTAAAGACCAAAATAGGACAAATATTTTTTGAGCTGATAGACACTTTTCAGAAAGCTCAGAACTAAACAAAATTTCAATAGAAACACAATCAAGCTAAGTTATAAGTGTACTAATAATTTAGATAGTTTCATTAAAAAAAAAAAAACGCCAGAAATTTAGATAGCATTGTACAAAACAAGATAGCTAATAAAGAATGCAACTGCAGGGACAAAAATAAATGCCCACTTCAAGGACTTTGTAATGCATAAGAAGTCATTTAAAAGGCATTTAAAAGGCAAAACTAAAAGACTTAAATAGTCAAAATAAAATATATTTGGAATCAACCAAAACACCTTTAAAACCAGGTGGTTCAATCACCAGTCTACATTCAAAATAGAAAACTTTAAAAAATGTACATAATTGGCTAGCCACGTGTAGAAATTGAAATCAATATATTGAAAGGACCAAGACATAACGTGAAGTATAATGAAAACAGCCAAGCATTACAACGGTGGCAAAATATGTAGAGTGTGCCAAGAAGAATGGTTATCCATGATGCTATTCCCAAACACAAATGAACTATTGAATAAGAGAACAGAAATTATGACTAAGTGTAACCATACTAGAAAATACCCATTAAATTCATACAAACATGGATGAAAACCTTATAATTTCTTGTAATTTTAAAAACTGCGCGTTCAAAAATTCCCCGTCACGTGAGCGTTAAAAATACAACCGTTATGTGAGCGTTCTTTAAAAAAAGGATAAACGTTAAAATCAGTTATTACAAATTGCCTGAAGATACCACATGGTAGAAACCTAGGTTTACACATGAATATATATATATATATATATATATATATATATATAGGAAAGAATATTGAAACGTTTTGAAATGTGTTTTTTTGACAGTTACCGGTAATAGCTTTAAATTTCGCTTCAATAATCACAAACTTAATGTACGCCAAAATAATCAATATTCCCCAGTAGAAGCACATTTCAATCAACCGGGTCACACCTTAGAAAATTGCAAATGTTTACTAGTAGACTCCAATTTTAGTTCTACATACACACGCAGAAAGAAAGAAAAATACTGGATTTTAAAATACACAAGCTAGGGTTAAATAGGGACTTAGGTGCTTTGAATCTTTACAAATACTTCAATAACTAAACTTTTTTAGATACATTTAAAAACATTTTTTATCTAAAACAAATTTACAAGCATTATTAAAGATAGGTTTACGTTTACAAACATAATTTTAATAACATCTGTCGCTTTCAACGTCACTTGATATAAAAACAAAAACTCTGTCCACAAACGCGTCACGTGATGTAAACAAACGCGTCACGTGATGTAAACAGACTCTTCACTGACGCTCTCGCGAAATCTCGCAAAATACGTTACTAATTCAAATTTTAAAATCATTTGTTTCTGATGAAGGGCGGTCTGAAATATAAAATATAATAGTAGAAATAAACAAATACTGTCAAAAAAACACATTTTTATACTCAAAACATTTCAATATTCTTTCCTATACATATTAAGACAGTATACGTGGACCATCACTATGCTATATATATATATAGTGGGTAGACAAAATAATGAAAACATCTTGGAATATCAAGCAAATTTATTTCTGTATGGACTAGGGCCGCCTTTGGCAGTAATTACCGTTTGAATTCTGCGTGGGATTGACTCGTAAAAAGTTTGAATTGTTTCCAGAAGAATCATTCTCCATTCTTCATCTAAAGCAGTGTCCAATTCTTTTGATGATAATGGTGTCGGTTTTGACACCCCGCTTGTTTTTCTAAAATGAGCTGTAAATGATCAATGATGTTGAATTCTGCCATATAAGATTTTTTTACTTCACTAGAAAGTTCTTCGTGCCATTTAGCTACAAATTTAGCAGTATGAAGGGGTGCATTATCATCCTGAGAGATAGCATTTCCCTCCTGAAACAGTTCCTGAACACATAGGACAGTTGATCACTTAAAATCCTTAAACAGTCCTGATTGTTGAATTTAATAAACTTATTTAAATAATATCTATAAAAAAAAACGATTTTAGCAAAAATATGAAGTAATAGGAAGTACTAATATTAAATCAACATAAAAATAAACAATATCGTGACAGTTTAAGCAAATTTTTCAAATTATACTATTATGATAACAGGATTTTCCATTGTTTTGCCCCCCCCCACTTACTGTATATATTTATTAAATCTTCTATAATACGAAGAATGGTAGACGAAATAAACAGTTTTAACAATTTTTTACTGAAATACGGGTCAGTCAGTCAGTTAAGTTCCATACGTGATACACGCTTTAGGCAATCATGTCTCGAAAGAGACATGACTGATTTGGCAGAAGATTATCCCGCAGTAGTTTGCCTTTGCTTTCTGCGGTAGACTGGTTGCCAGCCAAGGCTATAGAATTCAATCTGTCCTATTATTTAAACCCATAACTGGAGGGAAGAGACGGATTAATACCTTTCCCAAGGGTATTTGTGCGTAAGTGAATGCCAGGAATTAACTGGAATGTTGATAAAAACATGTCAGATTAAAAAGAAATATCTATTAATTCTTTTCGATTGACTCGTTGAGTCATTTTATGGATTCACTGTCCAACAAAAAAAAAATTCCCATGGTTCCTAAGATGTTTCAACTGTTTTTACCTAATTTGAGGGAGCTGATTCCAGAAATGCTGTCACTTTTTTCTATCAGGTCTAGTTTTTCTGCTATGGTATGCCCCCCCCTCTGTAGGAAGCCGAAAGCTACGATAAAGATAGAAAAATCGAAGAAACAATATTTTTATGTAACTTTAAGACACATATTTATTAAATCACCCCAAAATATTCACAGTTAAATCTTGAAGTTGTAAAAAATGTTAAGCATAGTCATCATCATCTATAAAGTGAAGTTTTACTGATTTTCTAGAATGGGAGGCTCCGGCATCATCGCGCTTGATAGACCAACAGTAGTCTGCAAGCATGGTAGCATCCCAACGACCTTGATAGCGAACTTCCATGTCGATGATGTCTTGATGGAAGCGCTCCCCTTGCTCGTCGCTCACATCACCTAGATTTTC
Source organism: Ascarosepion bandense (assembly GCA_037127315.1). Lineage (NCBI taxonomy): Eukaryota > Metazoa > Mollusca > Cephalopoda > Sepiida > Sepiidae > Ascarosepion > Ascarosepion bandense. Next base: position 3,490,818 of record JBBBDQ010000357.1, on the reverse strand, counting down.
TGGAAAACGGGCAAGATGGCTGTGCAAAAAATGTAACTTGATGCTCATATTTGCACCTAGTTGATGGAGATTATGATTAATGTTTCAATAAGCTCTTTGTAGTTGGGCGCCTTTATTTTTCCCAAGAAGAATTTTACTACATTTGTAAACGCTGACTAGATACTCAATTCTGCAGGATTCATAACATTACAGAAATTTCCATCATTCATAAGTTTCGAATCTGGGGTCCATAAAAAATTCCAGCTTTTAATTTGACTGTGGATAGGCCTGTAAATTTCATGCAAATATATTTGAAACAGTCGCCATCTTTCTCAAGTGCCTTCACAAACTGTTTTATGATGCCAAACTTTATTTGAAGAGGAGGAAACATAATTTTGGAACGCTCCACCAAAGGAGAAGCCAGAACATTGAGAGAGCCAGGAATCAGTTCACTGCACACAGGCCAATCTTTTTTTTTTATCCAGGGCTCTGTTCTTGCCCTGCTATCCCACAAACATAAGAAGCAATGAAATTTTGTGTAGCCACCTTGTAGCCCGAGGAGAAACCCAACCATTTTCAAATCGACACATTTGATCTATTGGTGCTGTCTTTATGAAATTTTTTCCAGAACAAATTTGATTCCATCATATTTTTTTTTAGGGTCGTTGAATGGCCAAGAGGAACTGATCCATGTAAGTTGCCATTGCGAAGAAGAAAACATTTTAAACTTCTTTTGAAACTGTCTGTAAAAAGGCGCCAATCTTGAGGATCATACTGTTGGACACCAAGCTGCCGCAGCAGGCTAACAACGTCGTTGCAAAATACTATGTCGTTTTCCTGAGTGAAATATGGCAGGAATTCAATATGGCGTTTTCTATAGAAGGTTATGAGAGTGCCAGGCTGAAGTAGATTTTTGTCTTTGAGTCTTGAAGTCAAACGTTCAGAAGATTCTTTGGAAAAGTTGAGATCTCTAGTCAGATCATGAAGTTCTCCTTGAGAAAAAAGCTGTGGTAGTGAAGAAGGAGGAAAATCGACATCTGAAACAGTAGCTTCACTACTGTCAGTGGACAAACCAGAGGCTTGGTCTTCTTCAGAACCAGGCAATTCCAGTTCGGGCAAGCCTTTAAACACTGGAACAGGAATTTCATTGCAGTGTGGAATTGGCCTTATTGCAGACTTGAGGTTTGGATAAACCAACGAATTCCTGTTCTTCCTGTTGATTCCCTTCGTTTTGACTGCACAGAGGTAGCAGTCATCGAAATGGTTTTTCGGTTCACGCCAGACCATTGGAATACCAAAGCGGAGTGACTTTCTATCCTTTTTTGTGCACTGTCGAAGATGCTCAACACATTGCTTGCATACAATTTGGGGTGCCCATGCTTTATCTTGATCACCCACCATAACTTTGAAGCAAGAAAAATAAGCACACTTCACAAATTCACGTATCATTTTCCTGTTGAATTGCGACGTATATTCCCCGCAAATATAGTAAAACACATTTGGATTGTTTAAACAAGGTCACCTAGGAGAGAATGTAGCCATGCTTAATTTTTGCTCCAAAAATCTGCAACAAAAGTAAAATAATGCAGCTTAATTATATCCTGTCTGACTTATAAATGAATTCCTAACATTAAGAGAATAAACCTTACTTTGTCCCAGAAATCAACAAAAGAGAAAGTGAAAACAATAACAACAAACGAGGGTGGGAAAATGAAGGAGTTAAAGAAATCGAAAGACTGAATAAGTAATTAAAGAAATGGAACATGAAATGTCACGTTGGATGACAAAGTAAACACATTGTCCAGAAGAAGAAATGAGTAAAACATACCGTTGATGCTGGGGATGGGAGCGGATAAAGAAGAAAGAGGAGTGCTGTGTCGCAAGTGTTTGCAAAACGGAAGTAAAGACCAACCGGAAGAGGAAATTAGGAAGAAAGTAACTTTTTAGTTAAGAGTAACTTAAAGGGAGATAATCGGTTCAAAACAGGGAGGCGGAACACCTAATTTTAAGGTAAAAAAAGGTATAAAATAGCAAATTTCTCAAAAACTTGACCTGATGAGAAAAATGAATGTGATTTTCGAAACCAGCGACACCGAATTAGTGTAAATCAGCTTAGTAACCCTGGGCACCAAAAAATGTGTTCGCCAGTGTTATGAACCCACTGCAGGTTATTAAAATCCAGAAAATATTTTTAGAGTGTAAGATTTATTTTTAGATAATAATTGTTTACTGATACAAGTCTTATTAATTAACCTGTAGCTGGGTAGGAAAAGGTAGATTTATACCTTTTACAAGCGTAACTAATTATTTATAAATATATATGATGAACAATAGAATTATATGTCCAGTTTAATTTTCTCTACTCGGTGTTTTGGGGATATGGTGTCCATTCGCCAGAAAAACTTAATAGTAGAATGTAACTATCAAGCCATGCAATGTCTCATATCGTGTTATCTGGATTATTTTGATTTGGTTATGATTGATAACAGCAAGTCTGTCGGAACTTTCTCACTCTGACAGATCAAAATTTCCTCCTCTGAATCCACCGAAGTATTTACTAACAAAGCTCCCAGCCACAGCACCATCTCCAAAAACAAGCACATAACTCCTTTCGCTATTTGCATAAAATTAATTTCTGGAAATAATGTCTGCCCTAACGACTGGATAGCATACCTGCGAGTAGTGCAAAATAAGTTGAACAATTAATTTTATTTGTAGTTAATAATTCTTTTTCTCTTGATATTTAACTCTTAAATTTCAATAGATCCTATGATAGGGCATTCCACTAAAACACTACAAAAAAAAAACAACGAGTTTTGAAAGCGCCTCTTTTCTGGTTGGCCAACTCCGGACTCTTTTAATTGATTTCATTCTTTCTAGTCTCACCTGATTCCAAACATCACATGCTTCAGATGCGGAACTGTTTTGGGGCGGATTTAACTATAGATCATTAAACTTTCCCTAGGAAATGCTTCCCTTTACATTTTAGTGATTATTCTTCCTTTTTTTTTCTAAATAGGTCGTTTTGTCACATTTGAGCATAAAACCGCGAATGGAAAATCGAACCATTAATTTGTTTCCATAAAATCCTAACGCGTCCTAACATCGTAGCGATTCACATATCCAAGTGATTTCAAATGCGTTAAAAAGATCATTATGAGATATGTGGAGTATCTTTGCGGTGTTCCGTGTCGTGTTACCTGAATTATTTTGATTTGGTCATGATCGATAACAGTAGTCCTGTCGAAACTTTCTTACTCTGCCTGGTAAATATTTCCTACACTGAATCCACCGAACTATGTACTAACAAAGCTCTCAGTTACAGCACCATCTCCGAAAATGGCACATATCTCTTTTTGCTGTTTGCTGTTTGCATAAGCATTTTCCATTTCCAGAAATAAAGGCTACCCAAAATATATTTAAATTTAATGCCGAACACATACTGGGAACGAATGAACAGTACAACAAACTTCCAACACAGATATCGACACACAAGCGAGACACGTGTAGCTAGCTAGTGAACTGCACAATTTGCGCCACGGCCCTAAGACCACATTCGGTCATGGAATTGATGATGATGATGATGATGATGATGATGATGGTTTTGCTTGATGATGATGATTAAGAATATTTACAACAAATATTTACAACAAAATCTTTTATCGCTATAGGTTTTTCCGTCTTGGGGACGTTGATTTAAACTAAAGCTCAGTAATTAGTCAAAAGGATTGCCTGTCGTTGAGTAACCATTACCGAGTTAGGTCATGACTCTAATCACTAGACTGTGCTCCAGGATATTGATCTTGCGTCAAACTAGGCTAACCTTAAGTTACTCTACAAATCTTGTCAACAGCAATGGGTTCAATCCTTGTCTGTATCGCTACTATTCCTTTCATGCGTTCTTTTTTGTTCTCTCAGATTTGAAAATCTTTTTTGTTTTTATTTTTTACGCGCATATAATTCACTTTTCATTCAATTTTTCAAGTTAATTCTTTAAGGCCACCGCGAAGAAAACGACAAAAAATGATTGACGTGAACTGACTCCCAAACGTGCGTGGTATCAATATCGATTTTGTATTAATTGAGCATCCGGGACCCCAATTAGTCCGTATTAACACTAATTGACACACCGAAAACGTTTAAAAATTCAAGGAGTGACAAGTGCACTGAAAACCGAGGACACTTATGAAGGTGTGTTTTTTGTTGTTGTTTTTTTTTAGTAGAAAAGGGGAAAAACAAAAGATTTACTACTGTTTTGGTGCTGTCAGAGCGACCTAGAGAAGAGTATCACTTGGTGATAACAAAAAAAAAAAACTGGTTTATCACAAGAAAATTACTCCCTTAAATTTTTTCCAAATAAAAACAGCAGAGAGGTAAGAAATCCCCAGTTTTGCAACCTAACTAATAAATGCATACAAGCTGAATCATAAGCGACAATACCTATCGCCGAAACAAGAATATGATTAAAAACACACATATGAATTAATACTTACATACATTCTTGTGCAAATTAATTGAAGCAACTACTTAAGTTTTCTTTCTTTCACTACGCAGTCAGTTTTAAACACAAGGGTGTATGTACAAATACTCAAATACGAATAACGCATAGTTAACTACTTAAGAATTACGCACACACATGAAAGGATAACAAGTAAACTACAAGAAAACAGAATGTATGGTCATCAACTAACAGAGGAACCGAAAATGCCGATTACAGGTTGGGGATACTAAAATCAAGCAGGTCCAAAAATTTAAATACTTGGGAAGTGTTCTAACGGAAAACGGAAAATGCGACACTGAGACCCGAACGCGAACTGGCATGGCGAAGAACGCACTCTTGAAGCTGAGTAGGGTATTAAGAGAGAGGAAAATTTCGTTAGAAACAAAAAAGTACTGGATTGCTATATGAAGTCTGTTCTTCAGTATGGCAGTGAATGCTGAACAATATCATCAAAGATGAAGGAAAAAATTGAAGCAACTGAAATGTGGTTCTACAGAAAGATGATGCGGCTATCATGGATCGAGCATGTGAGTCATGATGAGATTTTGGAAAGAATGGAAACAAAAAGGAAATTAATACTGAGCCTCAAGAAGAGACAGCTAAAGTTCCTGGGGCATGTAATGAGGAAGGAGGGCTTGAAGAATCTGATACTCACAGGTCAGAGAGAGGGAAAGAGAGACAGGAGAAAGCAGTGGATAATATATTTGACGGACTTGAGCTGGTGAATGGCGGAGCGGGATTTGGGTGGGGTTACAAGAGAAAGCGTACTAAGGGCCACCAGGGATAAGGAGATGTGGAGAGCTATGATCGCCTACGTCCTGAAGGTGATGACCTCAGAAGTATTTTCATACACAAATATCAATTAATGATTATTTATCCATGGACCAAGTAGCGCCTTTTTTAATTTATTAACTTTTATTGAATAAAAAATGAATTAAAATAATTTGAGAAAATTTTTAGATCTAAATACAGAGAAAAGAAAATGATTTCTTGATTTCATCCAAAAATTGTCGTTACTTTTGCTGCACTCTGTATATTATAGACTCCAATATCACTCAGTTAAGTGCCATACGTGATACACGCTTGGGCGATCATGTCTCGAAAGAGACATGAGTGACTGGGCAGAACATTATCCCGCAGTAGGTTGCCATTGCTTTCTGCGGTAGACTGGTTGCCGACCAAGGTTATAGAACCCAATCTGTCCTACTATTTAACCCATAACTGGAAGGAATAGACGGATTAATACCTTTCCCAAGGGTATTTGCGCGTAAGTGAAGACAATGGATTCAATATACTCCAATATACATGACATTAATTCATCTGGAAAGTTTCTCTGGAAAGAAACAATTCAGTTATTAATAAGAATAGATTAGATTAATGCATACAAGATGTCACAACTGTAGCGTCACTCCTTCACAGCCAGCCTATTCAACACTCCCTTGTAATTAATTGCTCAGTCACATACAAACGATGAATGCTTATCTATCTCTGAACAAAGTACGTATTTGCTCACGGAAGCATATGTGACAAATATTTCTCTTTACCCGAAGCAAGTAGGTATTGACACACTCAAATATAAGCAACTAATACTTACCTATGTAGATTCCAATATACGTGCCAAATATTTATGACTTCCTTAAACAAGTGCATGCATACATCAGTCAATCAGTTAAGTGCCATACGCAATACACGTTTGGGCGATCATGTCTCAAGAGAGACATGACTGGTTGGGCAGATGATTATTCCGCAGTAGGTTGCCATTACTTTCCATCCAAGGCTATAGAACTCAATCTGTCCTGTTTTTTAACTCATAACTGGAGGGAAGAGATGGATTAATACCTTTCCCAAGCGTATTTGCTCGTAAGTGAATGCAAGGAATTCAATGGAATTCGAAATCAGCATCCCGAATTCTCGTTCCGAGCCGATAGCCACTGCACTTCAACACACATGCATGCATATATTCAGTCAAGTGCCTTGCATGAAACACGCTTGGGCGATCATGTCTCGAAAGAGACATAACTGACTGGGCAGAAGATTATCCCTTTCTGCGGTAGACTGGTTGCCAGTCAAGGCTATAGAACCCAATCTGTCCTATTATTTAACCCAGAACTGGAAGGAAGAGACGGATTAATACCTTTTCCAAGGGTATTTGCGCGTAGTAAATGCAATGAATTCAACTGAAATATGAACTCGACTCTCCGATTTCTCGTTCCGAGCCAATATCCACTGCACCACAACGTACAACGCATGCATATATACTTAACTATAGATGAACAATATTTTCTATCACTGAAATTAATTAAGCCTTTGCACCCTTAAATATTATTAATACTTACATCTATCTATCTATCTATCTATCTATCTATCTATCTATCTATCTATCTATCTATCTAGTGACGTGAAAATAAGTATACGTATGAGGGTACACATATGTATAGTATTAAAAATATTAATTCCGCTATACGTTTGCCCCTTTCTTTCCCTCTTTTTTCTTTCTTTCTTTACTCCGCAATATTACTTTTAACATTTATGAATTAAACTCCTGTAATTTTTGCTCCCTGCATTGTTCAATTTTTTATTTTAATTCTAACTTTTTTCTTTTGTAAATTTTATTTCTAATTTTAATTTTAATTTTTTTTTAATTTTAATTTTAATCTACATGTAATATTAGAATATTTAAATTTTTTTTAATTTTACGTTTTATGATTTACGCCCCTTTGATTTCTTCTTGAATTTAAATATTTAAATATTTTTTATTATATATTTTAATTTTAAATTTTAAATTAAAATTTTTATCTAAATGTAATCTTAGGATATTTACATTTTTAATCTAGTTAATAAAAAACAGGAACATAACTTTATAAGATTTAATTTCTATGAACGTCGAGTGAACTTAAATTCAAATCTGTTAAACTGTCAGTTTGAAATATGCACCTGATGATTGCATAACGCATGAAACTTTGAGTCGTGCCACAGACATAGAACAATATGTATAATTATCAAAATATATATATATATATATATATATATATATATATATATATATATGGGATGGATGAATTTTTGTCTAAATTCAGTCAGTCAATTAAGTGCCATACGTGAAACACGCTTGGGCGATCATGTCTCGAAAGAGACATGACTGACTGGGCAGAAGATTATCCCGCAGTAGGTTGCCATTGCTTTCTGCGGTAGACTGGTTGACAGCCAAGGCTATAGAACCCAATCTGTCCTGTTATTTAACCTATAACTGGAAGGAAGAGATGGATTAATACCTTTCCCAAGGGTATTTGCGCGTAAGTGAATGCAATGAATTCAACTGGAATTCGAACTCGGCTCTTTACGCAATGAAAATAAACCTGACACCTCATTATAACAGGTATATTTAGCAAAACTACACAAAAATATCTTTAGATACTAAAGAGTAAATCTATTCAATAAAATCGCTATTAGCTTAAAACACAGGCTCCAGATGACTACGGAATCTCTTCTTGAGGGCCTCCTTGTTCAAGTCCGGGAATGCTGCCATAATATTGGATTCAGTTTATATGCGCCCCACGCATAATTATCAAGAGGGTTGTAGTTTGTGGAGTTAGATGGCAAGTTGAAAAGGATAATATTGTCACAGAAATTGTTTTTCAGCCATGAATAAATGCTCCTGGTTGTGTGGCATAGTGCAGTATCCTGTTGCGAGACATGGAGTCTTTCAGCACCCACTGCTAAAGACACTTGAAGTAGGCTTCTGTGTTGAGTTTGGGGAGTTGTGGGAAAATGAATAGAGGTATAATGTCGTCATCTCTCGTGATCCCTCTAAAAATCTTTGTAATCACCATTAGACTAATCTTTTCTTTTTGAATCCTCTACACTGTCCTCAGATTGACACCCAAACACTCTGATATGCTCGTATTGGAGCTTCCGGTTTGATTGATAAGCAATACAGCCTTTTCCAAATTTCATATGCAGTGAATTACGCCATTTTGTTCTTTTACTCACAGACATTGCTCAACTAAACCTTCCATATTGTGCGGTCGAGAAAATAAAAAGCAGTTTTCGCATTCGCGGAATTAAAAATATAAAGTGGAGACAATTTAATCATCATACCATATTTCGGAATTGTAAAACGGTTGCTTCTCTTCACCTGGATATATATATATACTAATATATTGTGTTCTATTGTGATAATGTTTTGCGCCAATATTATTGTTTTTTAGTGAAATGAAACAACGACACATTAAAAAAAATAAAGAAAAAAATTAACCAATCATAAACAAAAGGAAAAGAAGAATAACTAACCAATCACAAACAAGACCATTCCTACGATATTACACAATATTCTATATAAAGAAGAGAAAATTGGGACTTAACAGCAAACAGCCCTGACGAGTGAGAACATCAAAGCTGTGTCCTCACGAAACTTCGGAGTCGGCATGAATCTGCTCTATTAAATATATATATATATATATATATATATATATATATTGTGTGTATTTTGGCAGCATTTTTTCATTAATGCAGGTTTATATTGAATAATATAGACAAGTTTTGTCTATTAATTTTGTGTAGGATCCGTTCATACCGTCTGATATACTTGATGGTGATGTCGTTGAAAGACAACAAAAAATCACAGTATTTGTTGAATTTTTTATCGGGTCTAAGCTTTCGGCTCACATAAGCCATTATCAAAGAGTAAATATTAACACACAGTAAACATAGAACATTTAAGCTATTAACAATAAAGATAATTGAATTGAAAATATAAGTCCATCCCTACCGTGGCGGATGGCCGAAGACAGTGACAAAATAGTGGTGTTGTGGTCCCTGGTCTGATTACAGACATTTGAGTACGTTATTGGAAATATCGAAATTGATTGTATTCAAAGAAGGTTTAAATTGTTTAATATAGAGTGCTTCGAGGATTTTTAGTTTCTGCTTATTATTTTCTTGTTTGAGTATGTACGTGTTATCAACAAGCGTTTTTCTCAGAAGTGTGCGTTGATAACCGTGTTGTTCTAAATGACGGAATATATTTGAATTTTTATTTAAGTGCAACGTCAGACGCCGTGAGAGCGAATTTGTGGTGTGGCCGATGTAGATATTATTGAGGTTGTTAGAGATACATTCTCTAAATGGACATATGAATTTATATACTACATTGTTTTTTTGCAAATCACTAACGGTGTGGGAAGAGTCGTTGCGGACAAATGAATTAGATGTAGTGGATTTAGTGTAATATATAATGAACTTAATTCTTTGGTTAGAGTCTGTCGGAGAAATATTAGTATTTATGAGTTTTTTTAGGATGTTTTCATCTAGTTGGTAGTTGGAGTGCATCTGGCTACGGTATAAGAGAGTGATATGTTTAGGATTGGTTGGGTTAGTATAAATATATAACTTACTTTACCCCGAATCAATTAAGTATTTGCACATACAGATATAAACGACTATTATTTATCTATCCTCCGAACCATGCTAAAATTTAACACTCAAATATAAATGACTAATCATTGCCTATTACTGACAAAAACATTTGCAAACACAAATATAAATGGTTGATACTTACTTATCACCGAACAAAGTAAATATTTGCATATTCAAATAGAAATGACTAACATACGTATCTCTGAACTAAGAAAATCTATAAAAACTCCAATATATGCATGACAAATATTTGTAACTTTCAAAAACAAGCGAATACATATATACTTAAATATAAATGACCATTAATTAACTAATCTTAAGCCAAGTTAGATATTTACAGACTTAACAAAACTTTACCTACATTCAACTAATATAAATTCATAAAGTGTAAACGACTAATGTTTGACTATATTTTAACCAAGTAATTGCATATAATCTAATCTAAACTTATTTATAAATGGAACTTTGTCTGTGTGTGTGTGTGTGTGTGTGTGTGTGTGTGTGTGTGTGTGTGTCTGTTACCTATAAATTCCGAAACGGCTGAACCAATTTTCTTGAAAATTTACACAGTTGTACTATAAGCGTCTGCGTGTGTTCTTAGCTAGGTTTTGTGTCGAGGTACCCCCGATAAATATCGAAAATCGATAATCGAAAAAATCGGGTTATAGAAGGAGTGGTCCGATTTTAATCAAATTTGATACACTCATAGACAAAGACATAAGAAACGATATGCTTCAAGGTTGCAGTTCTTACAATAGTGCAGAAAGTTTGATATCGATACCAGGAAACCAAAATTTGATTTACATCCATTCATTTTCCTTTCAGTCTACGGTTTCGCTTTAACTGGAAACAACTAACGCTTTTTAGTCTTTCGTGCCAACGTCCAAAGAGTCTGAGTTCCAGGACCATGAATTAGTTTTTAAAGCTTTCATTACACCGGAGCAACGCCGGGCTATACTGCTAGTCTCAAATATAAATAACCTATCCTTGAACCAGGTCAGTCAATAACATACGTGATGCAGGGTTGGACATTCATGTTTCGAAACAGACATGACCAGGCAGAACATCTTCCTGCAATAGATTACCATAACCTTCTGCATAAGAGTGGTTGCCAACCAAGGCTATAGAAACCAATCTATCCTGCTTTTTAAACCCATAATTGGATGGAGAAGAGATGGATTAATACATTTCCCAATGGCATTTGCTTATAAGTGAATCCACCGAATTCAACTAGAATTGGAAGTGGGCCCTACGATTTCTTGTTCCGAGCCGATATTCACTGTACTGCATCGCACATCCCAGTAGAATCAAGCAAATATTTATAAACTCAAATTCGTGCTGTTTTATTTCATTTGAAATAACGTGAGTTAAATTCGTCACCCATAATAACATTTATATCACAGCTAAAAAGTAAATGTAATTAAGCAATGCCTGTGCGAATGTCATAACTGTTAGCTGGTAAGAGAATCGGTGTAGAAATAAAGAAATGAGTGCTGACCTATGCAATATCAATTCTGGTTTATAGCGATGAACGCTATACAATTTTCTTCTTCTTCTTCTTTACGTGCCTTGTCCCTTCAGGACGTAGGCGATCATTGACTTTCACTTGCCTCTATCCCTTATAACCATAATATTTTTCTCTTGATATCACTCCCAAACCCCGTTTCACCGTACATTTGATCAAGCTCATCAAGTATGTCTCGCACTCTTTCGGCTTCTTGCTTCCAGTCAACTTTTATCTTGAAAGATTTAAGCCCAATTTCAATCGTTATCTTCTGTTTTATTAATCCCTGTTCTTTAATTGTTCTCTCTCCTTCACAGGGTTTGTTTTCTTATAATCTTGAAAACTCGGTAACCCCTTTGCGTGTTAGTGGCTTTATTATCATGCTTTGGGTGAATTGATCAAAAGAGTTAATCATTGTTTTTTTTTTCTTTTTATAAGCGTGTTGCCCCAAGCAAGGCATTTTACTGCTACTGTTGAGCAGGGGGGTTACATAGGAGGTAAGTTATGAGAAAGAGTGACAGATTATAGGGGGTGTCAGGAAAACGGTAGAAGAAGGATGGGAATACTGCTGAGAGTGGAGTGGACGAAGAAAGAAGCATGAGATAGAGAGAGAAAGAGAGGATGCAAGTTAGTGAGGTTGTAGATGACTATTAACTTTACAGTTGAATTCTTAAAGATTGTAGCTGTCGGGAAAGCAAGTAAAAGGAAGGGAATTCCACAGGCGAGAAGTGCGAGAGAAGAAGCTACTAGAGTAGAATTTTCGTTTACAGTTTATTGGTTTCACTGTAAAAGGGTGGGACCTAGTTGCTAATCATGTGTGGGGGTCACCAGTGAGCTAAGTTTATCTGAGCAGAAGCCATGAAAATATTTGTAGAAGAGACACAGGGAAACCACATTGCGCCGGTGAAAAAGTGACTGTATCCGTGATGCCAAGTCTGTTTCGTAAAATTAGATATCACGTCAATGTATATGTGCAATGAGCTGTCAAGATTTTGAATAAGTTTTTTTTTTTTTTTTAGCGGTGAGTTATTGTGTTTATGCAATAGACTAGTCGCAACAGTGCAAGAATAAACAGGTCGGGTTTTCCTTAGAATTCTCTAAAGTTTTTTTTTCTTTGGAAGTTACGGTTTGACCAGCTACGTAACCATGAAATCCTAAGGCGAATTGGCATGCGAATTGGCATGGGTCCTAATATTCCAGATGCTGAGTAGAGTATTCAGAGACCTGAAAATTTCGCTAGAAGCAAAGAAGAGAAATCTGGATTGCTATGTGATGTCTGTTCTTCAGTTTGGTCGTGATGCTGGACAGTATCTTCAAAGATGAAGGAAAAACTTGAAGCAACTGAAATGTGGTTCTAAAGAAATATACTGCAAATGGATCGAGCATGTGAGCAATGATGAAGTTTCGGAAAGGATGGAAATAAAAAGGAAATTAATAATGAGCATCAGGAAAAGACAGATGAAGTTCATGGGACATGTGATGAGGAAAGAAGGCATGGAGAATCTGATACTGAAAGGTCAGATAGAGAGAAAGTGAGACAGAGGAAAGCAGCGGATAACATATTTGACGGGTCTGAGCAGGTTGGAGGGCAGAGCGGTGAGGAAGCAGGAGAAAGCGTGCTAAAAGCTACCAGAGATTGGGAAACGTTGAAGGCCATGATCGCCTACGTCCTGAAGGGACATGGCACATAGAAGTAAAAGTTAACAGATGCTTGATTCTTGATGCTTGGATTTCTAACAACTGAAGCTTTTTAATATTTTGTTTGTAACAATCACACGTTTCGATCTAAGGAAGAATATAAGTTGCTATAAAATATAAAAATTAATCCTTCAAGCTTTCGATGACTTAAGTACGAATTGGTCTATTTTAAATATCAATGACAAGAAAGGAAAAGTAAAAAATAATGTTGATTAGATCGAGTCAGTGGGCAGTATTTTGTTCTTTGCGGGCGCTCCCTCTGTTGACTATTTTTTATTCAGACGAACTACATATCGTTTTTGCATACTACGTTTTTCTCCTATTTCTCTTTAACACCCCCTCTCTCTCTCTCTCTCTCTCTCTCTCTCTCTCTCTCTATCTATCTATCTATCTATCTTTCTATATATATTCCAGGTGAAGAGGACTAAAGTTTTTTTTTATTTTGAGTGCTCTGGCATTTATTTTATTATGAACAGTGGTCAATATAATAAGTATTATAGAGCTTAATATAATAAGATAACTGCATAATTTTATACATATATATATATATAAGTCATCCACATGTTTCGCTGTATCATATCACATCAGTGTGGCTAGACATTCACTTGCTTCCAGCCGGGATCGAAATTCGACCGATTTGAAGCATGGTATGAGAGAGGAGAAAATTTTATGTATATGCGATGTATACACACTTCAGCCACTGGGAGAATTTAATTCATTACAAACGAGTAACGCGTAAATCGCAGAAGTAGTAATTGTTTTTAAGATTTCCCTCTCTATAGAGCTCAATCATAATGAGAGCATAATATATTAGTATATATATATATATATATATATGAGACAAAAGAAATAAAAAGAAACATCAGAAAAATCTATACTTGATAAAGTACGATTTTTCCTCTTGTCACTTTTTTATTCACGCACAGGCACACACACATGTATATATATATATATATATATATATATATATATATATATATATTAGTGTATCGAGGCAGCAAATAATTTTCTAAACCTATAATGTTAAATATAAGAGACAATGAATGTCTATTATGTTTAATCATGAGCCGTTCTAATACTCGTATTTTGGCTGTAATTTCTGTTTAAAATAAAGACAAAAATTCTCCAACATTTGGATAATTTTTTATTAATTTGGTTCTAAGCTTTCGGCTCACATGAGCCATCTTCAGAGAGGTTATTAAGACGGTAACACAATAACATCCACCATCACCGACGATTTTATTTTGTGTTGACATAAAACTCCGCTAGGCAACGGCAATAGTTACCAAAAATAACAAACGCAGTTTGCAAATTTGCAATGCGTTCTATGACGTCACACCGCGTGATAACGCGAAATGACAACAGAACCATGTATTCAAATGCAATGTAATGTCTTATGGCCAGATTTAAAAGTGATTTTCTTAAGTGTGGGTTGTTTGGATTTAATGTATATATATATATATATATATATATATATATATATATATGATTAGTGGTGCAAAAATCAATTACGGCTATATCTAGACGAAAATATTTTTAATACCACCCATAATGATGGGTTTTTTAAAAACATAAAATTGAAAAAGCGCGCCGGTCAACCGGTTTCGCACCTCGCTCAACAGAGTCAAATCGAGACTAATAAAGAAATTATCGTTTTTTTTTTAAAGTAAAGATATAGAGGGGAAAAAACTAAATGGAAATGAGTTTGAGGCCAAATATATGCTCTCTCTGTTTAGACAGTGTGGGCTTTGAAAATTGAATGTAGATGACCTCCAACACTTTGAGGTGGTAACTAGAGTGGGACGTACTTAAGTAAATAAGTAAATATACACACACACACACACACACACACACACACACATATATATATATATATATATATATAGAGAGAGAGAGAGAGAGAGATAGATAGATCCCTTAGTCACTTAAGTGCCATACATGATACACGCTTGGGCGATCATGTCTCAAAAGTGACATAACAGCCTGGGCAGAAAATTATTCCGCAGTAGGTTGCCATTACTTTCTGTGGTAGACTGGTTGCCAGTCAAGGCTATAGAACCTCATCTGTCCTGTTATTTAACCCATAACTGAGATAAAGAAACGGATTAATACCTTTCCCAGGGGTATTTTTGCGTAACTGAATGCAACGAATCCAACTGGAATTTGAACTCACATAGATAGATAGATAGATAGATAGATAGATAGATAGATAGAGTAAATTGAGGTGTACAAGTCGACGTCAAGATCTTTAGCTCAAAATTCTAAGTCTTTATATACCGCAGAGAGCGACTCCCAGACATATGGTAAGCTACCAGTGACCCAAAACTTAAGCCTAACGCTAAATGAAGTTAGACTACAATATATCATAACACGTGCCAGTCAGTTGTCGTTTCCTTCATACCTGGAGGGGGAAGTGATGGATTCATGGCTTTACCACAAATAAGCTTTATGTTCCGATATTATTAATTCTTTATTGAATTTATACATGCACTTGAATTTATCATTATTTCCAACACGTGTTCGCAAAACAAAAAAGAAAGAAAGAAAAAAAAAGAAAGAAGCATATATAAAAAGAATCCATTTTGTTGGATAATATATGCACTGAGAGAGAAAGAAAAAAAGTATTCCATTTTTCTTCGACTCTGCCCGTATGTTCCAAGTTTGGGTGTAACATTTATAATAAAAAAAGTGAATCAATCAAAGATCGATAGTAAAAAGTATTTGAAATTTGATCCGAGTATCCGCCATTGCAGCTGTTAAGTCCGCGTGCAACGATTTGCTAAAGGAAACTAAAAGCTCAGCTTCAGACATAAAAATCAACTAAAAATGATAAAGAAGAAAAAAGAAACATGCATTAAATTTATTGCTTTTCTATCAGAGATGAGTACGTAGATGAATTTAATCTTCGACTCCATATGTATGTAGACATGTTAATAAGCTTATATCGCAATGCTAGTCTCTCTCAACGAGGGTTTTTGTTTCCAACCCTTGACGAAAGCTTTGTTTTCATTATTACCTTTGAGCCTGAAGAATACGACGAAAAATATATTCTTATTTTTTTATTTTAATTTCTAAAATTCTCCTAAACCTTACTTGGCTTACGGTCATATCATGTGTATTCCCCGGTTCCTGTATGATTGTGGTGAATAGAAAATGAGGAATTAAAATCAATCTTCTTCACTTTTACTAAAATTCACAGTGACGTGTGAAATCCTGGTTTTTCCCAAATAGAAAAAAAGATTGAACATGTGCTTAAAGAAAAACCGGATTTCGCAAGTAGATGTTAAATTTGGTATTCTGACCAAGGGAAGCGATTTGAAAGACTAAAAAGGACTTAGCGATCAAGTGCGAAAAATCTAGATGACTATAAATGCTTCGGTCACCGTCAGCCAGTCAGTCAGGTTAGGGAAGCAACAGAGCCGACAAGCTAAAAGTAACGTGAGAAGCTTCAAGTGACCCGGACATTTATTCTTTTTCTCCTTCTTTCTCGTGTGCTGATTCATTCTACATCTTCATCCAAAAACACTCCTACTGAACTAATACATACATACGTACGTACGGATAAACTCTTCCCAGAAAATTGCTACTACGAACATTTTCTAAAACTCTTGATATCCTTAACAAATTACTTATTTTGCATTGAACTTTTAACTGCTACCTATTCTTGTTATCCTTTGATAAATTTCTTGTTATCCATTGATAAATTTCTATTTTAACCTGAAAAATGCATATATTTTATAATCCACACATTCCAACCTACCAACAACCAACCTTCTAATAAAAACCTGATAATTCTGATGACAAATCAGTTTAACAATATATTTATATTATGGACAGAAGAACACTTCTAAATCTATAAAAATTGATATTTTTCCTTAATAAGAATTTAACACATAGAAGATCTAAAGAGTCTTAATCATTCTATTCCCAAATATTCACTATTTTTTATGAGCAAACGAGTCGATTTAAGTTGTGTCGGAGCTTGATATGATTTTAACCCTTGTGTATGGAGGTGGACATTTCTATTTTCTAAATATTTGCAATTTTACAAGTTTACTTGTCAAATCCATGGTAGTGTATACATGGGCTTTTGATGTGAGTTTAACGAGTTGAGACTCAGACAAAAAGAAATAACTGCCTCCATTAAAATCATATGTCGATAAATAGTATTTTCTACAAAGAGAAACAAGAAAGTCTTTCGCAGAGATTACTTTGCATCTATTGTCTCTTCTTCTTCTTCTACGTGCCCTGTCCCTTCAGGACGTAGGCGATCATGGATCTCCACGTCTCCCTATCCCTTGTGGCTCTTAGTATGTTTGCTCCTGTTGCTCCTGGCAACCCCCGTTCCGTCATCCACCTGATCAGACCCTGCAAATATGTTATCCGCTGCCTTCCTCTGCCTCTCCTTCCTTCTATCTGGCCAGTCAGTATCAGGTTCTCCAGGCTCTCCTTCCTCATTGCATGTCCCAGGAACTTCAGTTGTCTTTTCCTGATGCTCAGCATCAATTTCCTTTTTGTTGCCATTCTTTCTAACACTTCGTCGTTGCTTGTATGCTCAGTCCACGATATCCGTAGTATCCTTCTGTAAAACCACATTTCGGCCGCTTCCAGTTTTGTCCTCATCTTCGATGATATTGTCCAGCATTCACAGCCGTATTGAAGAACTGACATCACGTAGCAGTCTAGCACACTTTTCTTCGTTTCTATTGAGATTTTCCTGTGTGTTCTCTGAAACAACTCAACAAAAACTTTTTTACTGGAATAAAAGAAAGAAAAACAATGCTTCCTCCAAAAAAAAAAAAAACTTGAAAAAGATTATTAGGAAATAATATTTATAAATTCAATTGGAATTTTTTTGGTAATGTCATGAATAGAAAAGAAATAACTGCATATGCATGTGCAGTATGAGAATCAGATAACACATGGCCATTTCAGGAAAAGTTCTTAATCTTATGATTTCCTGAAAGGCAATGAAAGAAAATCAAACATGCTTAACTTGTCTTATATCCTGTAATTCAGACGACTTTTCAATTATTACAAATTTCGTCTTAAAAAAATTCGCAAAACTCCGGTCGAAATTAAAGGGACGAATCTTTATATCTAACTCAGAAATTTTGATTTAACTAGCAAAGAAAAGTGAAAGAAATAGAAAGAGATAAAAAGCGCCAAATAAAATCGCACAGGTGGGGGGCGAAATTGGTAAAAAAATACAAATTGCGGCATATGGAATGTGCATATCTTATTTGGAAAGCGAAGAAATATATATTCTTAATCGGAAATAAGCTATAAAAATATCAATAAAGCACATTTGACATGACCAATATATGCGCACACTAAAGCACAAATATACATATATATATATTTGTAACGTGGTGGTATAATGCATTCGTATAAATAAGCTATACAAAAATCAATAAAACATAGCTGGCGTGGGTAATATAAACATGCTAGCACACACACACGATAACACGAATATACACGCATATATATGTACGTGTGTACCGAGTGGGGTGAAGGGGTTCGTGTGGGGGTAGATGTATGTATTAGCCAAGTGAAATAAGCTTGATAGTTTTTGTGCAGCTTATTGATATGTCATACTAAACTGCATGCATATAAATTTTAGGTATGAATATATTACCTATATATATATATATATATATATATATATGTATATAATTTATATATATATATATATATATATATATACACACAGATGATAATTCGTAGAGATACAGATAAGTGTTCATATAAACACTCACAGATAAAACACGCACACACACACACACACATATATATATACATATATATATATATATATATATATATGTATGACAATAATAATGAATGGTAACTGTCGGTTAAAGCATATAACGCGGAAGCATCATGTGGAAAATGTTACGTCACAGTTTACTTGTGCTTCTTTCCCACCTGCACACATAATATAATCTATGTATTTGTATATTTACATCCTATTAGAAATATATTCTTGTACACCTGCAGAAAATGCGCATATGATTGCATTGCATTTTGAGCACATTTAAACCGTTTAAAAAAAAGTCAAATTACACCTATATATAAACAGAATACGATATATATATAGGTACATAATCTCTCTCTCTCTCTCTCTCTCTCTCTCTCTATGTAATAGATAGATAAGAATAGAATAGGATAGATAGAGTGAAGACGAAATAAGCAAGGTATATGAATTTAAGGAGAATAAGATAGCAAACAGTAGAATTTTTAGGCCACACGAGTTTTTTTTTTAAAGAAATGATGTACTTTATAGTATTTTTAGTATTTATTGCCAAGTAGATAATTCTAAATCAAAATAGAATGGTTCTTTTGTCATTATTACTTTGCAAAATATTACAAAGTAGCCAGGAAGCGAAAATGAACTCGTCCGAATTACCCTAAATTTTCTTCATTCTTTCATTGATGAAACTGCAATATAGGCAAATATTAAATATTTATAAATTCATTTGATGCACATGTTATTGTGCAGTATTAACAAAAAAGCATTCTATTTTCATTTACAATTATTCACTTGCCAATAAATACTAAAAAATATTAAGACATACATTATTTATTTAAAAAACTGGGGTGGCCTAATAATTATGGCCGGTTGTGTATATATCTGTGTATCTGTCTCATCCCACTTTGATTTACATATATATTTCATTCTACTTTAATTATATATATATATATATATATATATATATATATATATATACTGTGAGAGAGAGAGCGAGAGGGAGAGAAAGAGAGAAAGAGAATATGATTGTGATAGTGAACGAAATAAGATGAAATATATAAATTAAATATGTAAATTAAATCTATTAATTTGAGCAGAATGAGATAGTAAAATAGTGATATATAGATATATACAGAAAGATATAAATTGAACAAAATAAGATAGCTATATAGATAGATAGAAGTTGAAAAAACGAGATAGATAGATAGATAGATAGATAGATAGATAGATAGATATTAACAGAATTAGATAGATAGATAGATAGATAGATAGATAGATAGATAGATAGATACTAACAATATTAGATAGATAGATTGTATTTACAGAATTAGACAGAAATAAAAACGGTATATATTAAAAGAATTATTTAGATAGATCAAAATAAAACATATACATATTAACGGAATGAGATAGATAGGTAATTTTCTAATCGTAATTTTCTAAATTATGAAACACCCAGTGAGGACCGAACTCACCACACGTAACTGATTCTAGCAAGACAAGTTTGCTAACAATTATACCACGTCGAGGTGACCCAGATAGATAGATAGATAGATAGATAGATAGATAGATAGATAGATAGATAGATAGATAGATAGATAGATAGATGTTCTCAGAATTTGTTTCTCCTTGAAAAATCATTTCTCCTTGAATTCGAAGATTCTTTCATGTTTTAATTTTTTTCTTCCTTTGCAGATATTTATTCTCATGATGTTTTCCTTCTTTTCTTTCTCTTATGGTTGCTTTTCTTTTGGATCTATTCTCGTTATCATTTCAAAAGTCAAATCGATTCTTTCTTTATACCGATAGCCGAGACGACGTGAACGCAATACGGTAGATATGAAAAGGTACAATGATCGGATACTCCATTGGCTCAAAAGTATGCAACGAAATCCATTTTGATTTTTTGGCTTTCAAATGACCTGGAATTTTCTAATATATTCAATTTAAAATTCAATTCATCGGCCTGATAAACCGAATACTTTTCGACATGGTCCACTGATGATATATATATTTAAATAAAAATAATAATAATAAAAATAATAATAATAATAATAATAATAATATCAAATTATACCTGGAAATTGAAATAGAAAAAAATTAGGATATTAAAAATAAGAATAGTTATCGTAGGTGCGCTTGGAATGCTAAAAAAGAAACAAAACAACATATTGAAAAATTCCTGGAAACCCTACCTTGAGAGATATAAAAAGTAATTGTCTTGATAAATAAAACCTGCACACTAAGAAGAACTTTGTCCATGTAACGCTAGTGGTTTTATGCGAGATAGAAAAACAGATAAAATGTAGCCATACCAAAACACCACTACCTGCCTTGGGTCTTTCCGCAGACTTGTTAGGCAATGTGACCATAGCAGAAATTTAATTATGATGTAAATGACATAATAATAGTAAAGCATTTGATAGTGTACCTCATTCCTAGATCTTAAAGTTTTTTTAAAAATATATACAAGATATAACCCATCACCGTCCATTTCATGAAACAAATCATGTCGATATGGAAAACAACACTTCATCTTAATCACTAAAATGGAATGTATAAGTCTGATAAAATGAGCATCGAAAAGAGGAATATTTCATGGTAATTATGTGATACTGCCACCCGGCTGGCTGGCTGGTTGGTTCGCTCGCTCGTTCGGGAACGGATCCTGCTGCGATGATGTCGAAACGGTGCCAGTTATGTCGACGCATTCAGGCCGCTGTTGGTCGTGATGATCTCGTCACAGAAGCTTGTCCTCAAGACGTCTATTACAACAATGGACCCACTGTCCACGTTGTGATTTGATCTCAGAAAGTCGCGTTGTGCAAATTCAGTAGCCGTATTCCTACCAGACCAAGACCGGGCATTTGTGTACACTTGTGGTTAAAAAAAAAATAAACATGGCACAAAAAAAAAAAGAATAAAATAAAATAATAAAATAAAATAAAATAAAATAAAATAAAATAAATGAATAAGGTCGAAGACGCCTGGAGACTTATGAATAAAGTCTTTAAAAAAAAATTATTAGTTACAGAAAAAAATAATACAGTTGTCGGAATGATAATACAGTTGTCAGAATACTAGTTTGCAACGCAGAGAGAGAGAGAGAGAGAGAGAGAGAGAGAGATAGTTTTCAAAATATCAGAGCTTTCAATTTTCAAAATAAAAAGGTCTTTTCTAAGTTTCGTTAAAGTAAACAGAACTCTTCAAATTTTCATTAAAGTCTTTTCACATATTTTCTATAATCAAAGCTTTCAATTCTCTGTGTAACTTTTTAAAGCAACAAAGTTCTTTCGAGTTCTTATCGGAGCTTAACAGAATCTACCGAATCAGAGGCGACTAATGGTGGCGACGTGAAGGCAGTGTTGCGGGGTTGTTTTATCCTTATCGCCTGAAAGCTCTCTCCCAACTTCTCTAAAATTATTTTCATCGCAGTGCGGGCTTTTTGTCAAGAATAATCAGAAATTTCAATTCTCCATATAAGCTTTAAAACAATAACGTTCTTTCGGGATTTTTATCGGAAGCGCATTATTCAACATTAACTTTTTAAGTTAATCGGCGGCAGGCTTCATTCGACATTAACTTTTTAGCCATAATTTCTATGGTAGACGACCAGCAGTGGGTCATGGCTCCCCATTTGGGAACTATTTTCACAGTCGTTACATTAATTTATTTTAATGCAAAATAAGTAATGTGTTAAGGGTATCAAGAGTTTTAGAAAATGTTCGTACTAGCAATTTCCTGGGAAGAGTTTATGCGTACGTACGTATGTATGTATTAGTTCAGTAGGAGTGTCTTTGGATGAAGATGTAGAATGAATCATTTTTATAACCATCCCCAATCCTCTCGAGGTATCTAGCCGACTCAAAGCTTTTAACCAATGAGATTAATTTCCACCCACAGGATTTGCGGAAAGCCATGGCCCGACGAATGAAATATCAACAGCTCACATGACGCAATGTCTTTCGATTACATCATCTGTCTTTCGATCCTACAATCTGTTCCCAGGAACAACTGTAGAGGATCTAACCCTACCTGACCTCATCAAGTAAATCCTGACATTTTGTTATGGCTACTTACATATTAAAAATTTTAACTAGCCCAAAACAATCCGTTTCGGACACGAAAAAAGAAGGAAAGTTATATTTTTCTCTTCTTTTTACAACCGTCAGCCAATTTTTCTATTCCCCGGACTTTACAAGTACATGACAGTATCAAAAATAGATTTTTACATAAGCTCACATCGCAGATTACAATAAAGCACAACTAATAATGCCACTAACATTAATTTCTCTCTCTCCGTTGTATTAAACCAAACAAAAAATATATATCAGCGGGAAATAGTCTCATAATTATTTTACTATTTTTTATATCCCTGATAACATAGCCGATTTCTATTTCAAATTCCAGTTGCGTTCGTTGCATTTACATATGCACAAATACTCTTAGGAAATGTATTAATCCGTTGCTTCTCCCTCTAGCTCGGTTAAACAGCAGGACAGACTGGGTTCTATTGCCTTGCTTGGCAACCAGTCTACCGCAGAATGTAATGGTAACCTACTGCGGAAGAGTTGATCGCCCAAGCGTGTATCATTTATGGTACCTAACCGACTAAATAGCATTCAACAACCAACTTAACAGGACTAAATGTGCTTATATCACAAAAGGAAACAAGACTTCTATTTTATATGGATGGCTTAAAGTTCTACGCTAGGAATGACACTGAGCTAGAAATCTCTTGCAAACAGTAAAATGTGTCAAAATTAGAACAGAATTTGATTTGGTTGCATGTGCTAAAGCCACAATTATACGATTTTGTTCTAAAACCACTACAACAATTCTTCTCTATTAGCTTAAACCCTGGCGTAACAATCAAAGATTTAGATAAAGAAGAACCTTATAAGTACGTCTGTGTAAATGAGAGTGAAGAAATTCACCATAAAAAATAGATAGTGCAAAAAAGTACTATCAAAGCGTGCAGTTGATATTAAAAACTGGATTGAATTCTCAAAACAGAATTAAGATCATTAATAGACGTACATCCAAACGGTACAATGTAGCTTCAAAATCTCGCACTTGACTATAAATGATATCGGACGAATAGATTCTAATACAAGAAAGTTTGTTTCTAGGCATTACATTCATGTTACAAAGGCCGGTGCAGACCGTCTATAATATCCTGTCAAGAAGTTAAAAGATGTCTTATTCAGTTAGAATTGTCATACAAGACAACAAATATTGGTTTACTAACATACATAGAAACAACAAAGAACTGAATGATACAATTAGTCAAACTCCCAGACAGAAATAAACAATATTCACCACGAAAGAAGCTTGTAAATACTAACGAGATTTACATTTAGTAGATTCTGTAGAAAGCCGATACAGAACCCAAGAACCAACTGCTGAAGTGAAAGAGAAAGCCTCTTAAGAAGAAAGCTCTTGAACAGCTTAAATGACGCTGGTAAGAGAAATATGCATGACCAATATCTAGAACATTTTTAATAAAGTCATTGTTGATAAATGTAACGCTAATCGATGGTTACGAGTTTCTGGATTAAAGATGGAAACGGAAGGCTTTATTCTTGCAGCGTAAAACCAAAGTATTTTTACTAAGACCTTTTAGGTAAATATCATGCATAATAGTTTGGATCCAAAGTGTAGATTCTTTGCCAAACATCAGGAACCCTTAGAAAACCAAATATCTAAGTATGTTTTGTACTTACGCCAAATGAATATAAACATCGTCACGATAGAATGAAGCAGTATTTAAACTGGAAAATTTGCAAACACTTAGGGAAATATGTTAACATATACTGATATGGACATCACGTAGCACCGGTTACAGAAATAGAAAACATCAAAATTCTATCGGATTAGACCATCTTTATTGACAGGAATACTGAAACAAATCAGCCTGACATGATTCTTAAAAACCGAAAAAAATATTACCTACTAATTGATATGGTTTGCTTTGCGGACTGTGACATAACAATCAAGGAATTTGAAAAAGAACTATCAATATATAACGACCTGGAAATCTAATTAGAAAAAATGTAGAAATTAAAGGCAAGAATTATACCTATCATGGTAGGTGCACTGGAAATGATAAAAAAAGGATCAAAACAACATATTGAAAAATCCCTATAAGTCTCAATTGAAGATAAATACAAAACGAAGATCTTTGTCCAAGTAATGCTAGTGATATTATAAAAACAAATAATGAAATATAGCCATAACAACACACCACTACTTGTCTTAGGTCTTTTTGCAGATTTCGTAGGTCGTGTGACCATAGCAAGAATCAAATAATAATAATAATAATAATAATCTTGGGATTATTTCGACCTTTTGTTTTCATCTTGGTTGATATAGGTGTTATAATAGACACAACCTTTTGACCAAGTGCCCTCTGGTCATCATCAGTTGTCCATAGATTGGCTGATATGGAATATATCGTTGATTATTGCGAAATATCCGGTGAAATCAATTATTGTTCTTTCATGTTTGAATTTGAAGACAATGGTGTAGTTGATATAGAAGTTGATTATACATGTATTAGTATCATCAAGTGGTTATGATCCTTGGAATTGGTAGTGGCGAACCAAGTTTTTAACTTCAAAAAATCAATAGTATATAATATTAATAAAATAAATCCCAAACTAAAAGAGTCAAGAATGTATCCCAAATATCTTTCTTCACTGGCAACGTCGACTTTGCCGGTCATTAGTTTGACATCTAAGAACAGCATTTTGAATGCTGTTCTTAGATGTCAGTATAGGCTATTGCAAAGAATTTGTGTTAGTTGACAAATGTAGAGTTTAATTAAGGTGTAAGAAGATGCAGACTAATTAATGAGACATGGTGTTTAATTATATAGAAGCAAGTTGATCATTTCTGTCCCATTCGTAAAATTAAATCGATTTGATAGTTTCAACTAATTAGACATCCTTTTCTAAAATAAAAACTTACATGAGAATCCCAATCAATCAGAAAGGAAAGAAGTGAATACCAGTCCAAGTAGTGTAAACTTGGATTTTTTCGTTTTAAATTAGTCTGTTAAAACTCGTCGGCAGGTATTCAGATTTTCTTTTGACTTTTGAACAGAGTTTGACCTCTTATATGTTTTGTTAGTCAGCTACAAGTTACGAGATTTATCAGTTTATTAATTATTTTCTACCCTACCACCCGTTTCCCACAGTCGAAATGAGATATAGACATTTAAGAAAAGGCTCTGAAGTCGCTGTTCGCTGCAGTCAAATCATAACTAACCATCGCAAAATTATTAGTCGCACAATGCAGTATACGAAATAACAGAGAGAAATAAAATAACGATCTACTTGGGTTGGGAAAAATTCCAAATCCAGCAGCTGTTAACAGTCTTAGTTGGGAAAACAATAATGAATGCAGCATCTGACAAGGATTTCTACTAGATCTTCCACATTTTTCAAACATCTTTTTTTCTCACAAACGAATTTGTTTCTCTGATTCCAGCCAGAGGGCACCTACTTGGAGGAGAAAAACGCATTGTTGAAAAAAGCTTTCCTCTTTGTTTTAATATCGCGACGTTTGTTCACATTAATTCAGTATCCGGTTATATATATATATATATAGTAAACAGCTAACCTAAAGAGCCAACGTGCCTACCAAGTTTTGACCTAACGGATCTTCAGGAAAGGTTGGCTAAAGAGGCTAAAAGAAGGCGATAAGACAATCCACGTGATCGAAACAGAAGACACCAAACACCAAAAAGGGGGTGGTAACAGCATTTTATTCTTTGTTTGCTCCACTTGCGTATTGAGCGCTTTTTTGTTTTAGGTTACTCATCTCGGGTTTTTTTCTTTGAGCTACGTACTTTGACTGATGTTCAAGTGCTTAGCTCGTTCTTTTTTATTACCATTTTTTCCTTCCGCGTATGTACTCGGAGGCTTTTTCAAAACGAGTATAGCGATAAGCTTACATTTATATATATATATAAATATAATATATATATATATATATATATATATATATATATATATAAATCCTTTGCTATCAGTAATTACTCAGTGTACGAAGACTTCTGTAGTAAATCTACAAAGAAAATAATTGCTTTTCATGCATAATAATCAGAGTAAGCTTCTTAATTTTAAAGCAGTCGGTGCATATTGTGCCTCATAAGGAAAATGTACCTGTTGATCTATTTTATTCAGGGTAGACACTGCTTTCCTTGCCTACCTAGGCAGCACGTGCATTATATATATATATATATATATATATATATATATATATATATTAATATATAATATATTAATATATAATTTATAGCTCTTTCATATTGCATCGAGTACTAATTTATTAACAGCACCATTCAATATGCGCTATATATATATATATATATATATATATATATATATATATATATATATATATATATGACATCTTTTCATGAATATTTTCATAGTAATTGTTCTTTCGCTACGGAACCTAGGCTTTATGAATTTAAGCCCAGTAGAAGATTGGTGGCAACGTCTCATCATTTCAAAGTCGAAATGGGTAGATGTAACAGTAAGTTTTACGCTAGCAGTTTCTTCAATCACCCTTCTCACTTGTGCAACTTCCGGCTTCTTACTTCCCATTCTTCAAAAATATAAATGCCATGTCATTCATTATCTTCTATGTACTAAATTCTTGTTCTGTTATTATTCTTTTATTTATTATTCTCTCTCTTTAATAGTATTTTTGCTCATAATTTCTATCATTTAATAACCTCTTAGTGGCTCAAATGTGTGACTCCAAGCAGCATAAATCTGCTTCTACAGAAGGATGCTGAGGATACTTTGGACCGAGCATGTGAGAAACGACGGATTTTTATAGAGGATACAAACAAAAAAGAAACTTATACCTAGCATCAGGAAGAGACAGCTGAGGTTTCTGAGACATGAAAAAGAGAGAAAGGCTTGGAGAATCTAATACTCGCAGGACGGATAGAGGGGGAAGAGACAGGGAAAAGCGGTGCGAGACATACTCGATCGGATTGAGCAAATAGATGACGGAGCTTGTTTTGAGAGAAATACCAAGGGGGAAAGTGTTGAAAGAATACGACACATAAAGAAAAAATCATAGAAAGGTTGGTTCTGTGCATCATGGCAAAATAATTCTTCTTTTAAGCATCGATCTGGATAATTTATGCATCTACCATTTTCCCATGTATTGCATCTAGCTACCATATTTGCTTCTGCTGTATGTCTCAACACTCTTAACAAAGAAAGATTCTTTAACGTAATCTGTCTGAATCTGTCATCTCGACTTCAAACACTTTCTCACCAACATAGCTTTACTCTGTCTTTTTGACAAATATTTTCATGGTGTCTGTTCTGAGGAGATATTTTCTTTAGTGCCTCGACTGCACGATTTTAAGCGTGCTACTGGACTGTCAATTAGGTCCCACACCTTTAACTTTGAACAAGCTAGATGCGACCGTCTCTTCATCTCTTATATTCTAGCAGCTTCTTTTCTGGCACAGGTAGAATTTTTTTCCGATTTCTTGCTTCCCTGCCACCTAAAGTCTTCCTAAACCCTGTTTTTTTTAAATTTTCCTTTGTCTTTTACTCAATTCTTTTCCTTCCTCTAATTCTTTTTCCAAAACTGTAATAACCCTGCGTCCAGGTGGCATTATCGTCGTACCTGCGTTAAAATTATAAGAAAAACTTAAGAGCAACCTATGACAAAGAGTCACATAGCTAGATAGAAAAATAGATATGAACGTACTATCAGGTTTATAGGTAGATAAAGATGATGTTGAGACAGACAGATTGGTGATTTTCTAAGCACCGCTTAGATATGGCACAAGGACTAAAGTATGGGACGCCCAGTGAAGATCTAACTCACTACTCAGTTGTAACCGGTTCTAGCAAGACAAGCTTGCTAACCATTAAACCACGTCGAGGTGCCCAAGATAGATAGATAGATATGTTGAGATAGACAGATTGGTGATTTTCTAAGCACCGCTTAGATATGGACTAAATTATGGGACACCCAGTGAGGATCTAACTCACTACTCAGTTGTAACCGGTTCTAGCAAGACAAGCTTGCTAACCATTAAACCACGTCGAGGTGCCCAAGATAGATAGATAGATAGATAGATAGATAGATAGATAGATAGATAGGAATGGGTTAGTAACATAGATAGATAGATAGATAGATAGATAGATAGATAGATAAATAGATAGATAGATAGATAGATAGATAGATAGATATGTTGAGATAGACAGATTGGTGATTTTCTAAGCACCGCTTAGATATGGACTAAATTATGGGACACCCAGTGAGGATCTAACTCACTACTCAGTTGTAACCGGTTCTAGCAAGACAAGCTTGCTAACCATTAAACCACGTCGAGGTGCCCAAGATAGATAGATAGATAGATAGATAGATAGATAGATAGATAGATAGGAATGGGTTAGTAACATAGATAGATAGATAGATAGATAGACAAATAGATAGATAGATAGATAGATAGATAGATAGATAGATAGATAGATAGATAGATTTTAATTAAAGTTGAAGACATCGCGAATAATAACTGAATACGGAAAAATAAATAGAATGTAAATTTATACTTAACATCAGAAAAAAGAAAATTTTATACTCACAGGACAGATAAAAGGCAAGACGGACAGAGGAAAACAACGTATAGCATACTTGATGAGCTTGAGTAAATTTTATCGCTGAACAGTTTTTTAGGAAACTTAACAGAAAGACAAAATCTGTGAAAATGTACGAAGGACAAGAAGTTGTGAAGAGACATTATCGCCTGCGCCTTGAGACCAGACGGCACAAAAAGAGAAAGCGAATATGAAGTAAGATTTTGAAGTCCTTTAGTCTCTGATTTGTTGATTAATTTTGACCAACAACATATTTTCTTTTCTTGCATTGTTCATTCGCAACCTTTCTCGCAGGAAGAATATAAAAACAAACCATTGCTATAATAATTTTAAAAGTCTTGACCATAATAATTTCCAACTATAAAACATATGAGTAACATAGAATAATATACTTGTAGTTCATCAACTTGTGCTTTGTGAAAGTTTTTTTGGACCCGTTTATTCAAATATCAGTTAGCTAAGTGCCATACGTGATACACGCTTGGGCGATCATGTCTCAAAAAAGACATGACTGACGGGACAAAAGATAATCCCGCAGTAGGTTGCCATTACTTTCTGCGGTAGACTGGTTGCCAAGCAAGGCTATAGAACCCAGTCTGTCCTGTTATTTAATCCATAACGGGAAGGAATATGTGCGTTATGGTGCAGTAGATATCGACTCTGAATGAGAAATCGGGGAGCCAATTTCGAACTCCAGTTGAATTTCTTGCATTCACTTACGCACAAATACCCTTGGGAACGGTATTAATGCGTCTCTTCCCTCCAGTTATGGGTTAAATCATTAGACAGAGTGGATTCTTTAGCCTTGGCTGGCAACCAGTCTACCGAAGAAAGCAATGGCAACCTACTGCGGGATAATTTTCTACCCAGTCAGTCATGTCTTTTTCGAGACCTGATCGCTCAAGCGTGTATCACATATGGCACTCAACTGGCTGTATTCAAATATTGATTACCTATTTGGTCGATATATAAAATTAGAAATACAAAAACAGAAAGACTTGTTTCCATGTTCGATTATAATATAAAAGAAATATTGTAGAAATGAATATCTGTCGAATGATTATTATATGGGGGAACATTCTGTGACACTGTCCGCTGTCCTAATAGAATAGACAAGAGAAATAGTTAATTTAAGAAGTTATTCTTTGGATTTGATCTTCAATATTCGTTTAGTAACGATTATTCTGCCTAATAAGGTTCGTTCAACAAAAAAAAAAAATTAAAATAAAATAAGCGGTGCAATGAAGCCAATGAAGCCTGACAGCCTTACTCTTTTAAACAATATAAACCGGTAAGAACGTGCGTTGTGTTGCAATGGAATATCGGATCGGAACGAGAGATCGCAGAACCGTGTTCGAATTCCTTTTGGAAAGGTTTTAATCAATCTCTTCTCTCTTCAGCTATGGGTTAATAAACAGGACAGATTGGTTTCTGTAGCCTTGGTTGGCAACCAGTCTACCGCAGAAAGAAATGTCAATCTACTGTAGGTAAAGCTTCTATCCACTCAGCCATGTCTCTTTTGAGTTATGATCGCCCAAGCGTGTCTCATGTGTGGCACTTAACTAACTGAAGTTAGACAAGATCTGTGTAAACCATCAATACCTGTTCAGCTATCGTTTTTTTCTCCCAGGTGTTAATATTATTTTATATGCTACGTCCCTTTAGACCAGTGACCATAAATGTCCTTAACTTCCTATCATTTGTAGCATTAGCAATATTTGTTTCGTCACTATCTCTTGCAGTCAGCTGTCAATTTTTATCCAATTTGTTAATCTTATTTTACGTGCCACGTCTTTTCAAAAAATAAGCTCTCCATAACTTCTTATCTTTTGAAGCGAAAATCAATATTCGTTACTCTACTATCTCTCTAATTTCATGATATATCAATATTCGTTACTCTACTATCTCTCTAATTTCATGATATATCGATATTCGTTACTCTACTATCTCTCTAATTTCATGACATATCGATATTCGTTACTCTACTATCTCTCTAATTTCATGACATATCGATATTCGTTACTCTACTATCTCTCTAATTTCATGATATATCAATATTCGTTACTCTACTATCTCTCTAATTTCATGATATATCAATATTCGTTACTCTACTATCTCTCTAATTTCATGATATATCAATATTCGTTACTCTACTATCTCTCTAATTTCATGATATATCAATATTCGTTGCTCTACTATCTCTCTAATTTCATGATATATCAATATTCGTTGCTCTACTATCTCTCTAATTTCATGATATATCAATATTCGTTACTCTACTATCTCTCTAATTTCATGACATATCGATATTCGTTACTCTACTATCTCTCTAATTTCATGATATATCAATATTCGTTACTCTACTATCTCTCTAATTTCATGATATATCAATATTCGTTACTCTACTATCTCTCTAATTTCATGATATATCAATATTCGTTACTCTACTATCTCTCTAATTTCATGCTCTGCAATGAATTTACACAAACTCGTAAGGGAGTTTACTGAATGAATTAGTCTCCTTATCTCGCTCCTAATTGTTATTTTCTCCAAGCCTTTTTTCCTTATTATGGACCCCTTTCCGATTCTCAGAAAAAGTGTCTACTTTGTTTCCGAAATCTTCGCCGGTGCACATTCTCTTCCGTTGTAGTCTTATTATTGATAAACACCGCAGTTGCCTTCTCTTAACCTGTGAGGAAATTGTCCAACATTCACTGCCATGGTAAAGATTCAATGTTATATTACTGCTCATCACATGTTTCTTACAACATTTTTCCGATTATTATATTAAATCCCCTTTGGTCCATAGGCACAAAACGCCCTAAAAATATTCTCCCTATTAATTAAACTTTTAAGATTTCACTTTTCAAAGTTATGTTTAAGTTTTAGTTTAAATTTTTACTGAAAGAAATACTGCATATCGTATTAAAGTTAAAAGAAATGCTGCACATTTTATTACTGGTTAAATCGTGTAGCGAACGGACACGGCTTTTATTATAATATAGATATGAAACTGTGACGGACGCGGAACTTTTATAGCATAGAAATTATACTACAATAATAATAATCTATACAATCATCATCATTATTTATCCATCACACCCAGATGGTGCTTAGGGTAGCAACTTTTTGTTGCTGTTTCTGTAACAAACTGTTTTTTTTTACCGGGCAGGGTTGTTAGCCCTGCAACTCAACCCCCGAACCTGGAAGAACGGTGGACCATTCTTTACAGCACCTGGTATTCCCAAATGGTCACCCATTTAAGTACTGACCAGGCTCGATATTGCTTAACTTCGGTGATCGGACGGGAACGGTGTATTCAACACGATATAGCCGTAGACAATCTATACTTTAGATTGTTTATATTTTGGAAGCTATCTTTCGATATTCCACTTTAGATTTCCTGCTCGCATTTTCTATCGTCTGTTAAAACACTAGCTGGGTAATGAAATTTCTGTATTTTTATGATTTCATATCTCCAAATCGTAGCTCGTAGGCATACAGCCTGCAGGCTAAGATATGAAGACATCTTTCTGACGACACTGAAATTTTATTTTTATTACTATAATTAATAACGGATTTTACGGTGGTCATTAATGGGTAAATCCATGCAGAACTAGTTTCAATAAATATATAGACACAAAGCCTTTAGAAAGTGGAGCAGTACAGATTCGAATACGAAGTTAGTATTTGTGTCGTGACATCCGTAATCAGTCTGGGGAGGCTTCCATAATCGAAAAAATAGTATCGTAAATATTTAGAGTAGGTGCTTTTTTTATATCATCATTTCACCCCAATCATCGTAGTTGTGCCACAGATGGATTTCAGTGAGGGAAAAACAAAGAAAATAAAAAAATTGTAAAAGTTGCCGGGGATGTCGAAGAAAGGATAGCAGAAAGATGGGAATCAAGAAGATAGAAAATAGCTATTGACTTTAACTTTTGCAGATCGTAGCTATCAGAGAAGCTAGTATATGGAAGCTAGTTCTACGGGTGAGAAGTGTGAGAAAAGAAAGTGAGTAGAAGAAGAGGCGGATACATTTAATTATTTTGACGGTAAAAGGGTGGGACCTTGTTGCCAATCTAGTTGCACGAGTAAATTCGTGTGGTCTGGGCACCAGGGAAAGAGGCTCGTCAGAACAGAAACCGTGAAAGTATTTGTAAAGAAGACAGAGAGAGAAACCACATCTACTAAAGTCGAATTGCTGTTTTTGTCATAAAATGCAAAATCTGTATAGGGAGGTTTTCATAATTGAAAAGATCATATCGTCAATATTTAGAGTAGGTTTTAGATGAATTAACATAAATTTTTATTTATTTTTTATTTTTCCCAATCCTAGGATTTATGGCAATAGATAAAACGATACCTTCCAAAAGTGGCCTAAGAAATTCTCTCACTGGTATAGTGTGTAGCCTACGTTAAAAAGCGTATAAGAAAGCATTATAACTGTCTGGTAAGAGTTATGCTTGGAGATTAGGGTAAGAGCAGGGCTAACGTTACAGAAAAAAATAGTTTAAAAACAAAGCCGAATACTTATATCTATATATACTCTTACTGAGTTAGGGCACATTCAAACAGAGTAGGCCAGATAAAAGATCACTCAATAAATCCCGGGCCTTACACTTAGATGGCACCACTAATAAAAGATCCATATAATTTTTATAAGGTACTAACCTTCAAATGGCACGTGACAAAGTTCGGGCCTAATCGGATTATTAATTTACATATTACAGTTATATAAGTGAAGCTACTGTTGCAAATTTCCAAAACAATGGAAAAATCTGAATTTTGAGTGTTGATAAAACATTGTTTTCTGATGAAAAAAATACTGTTCAAGCAAAGCAATGTTTTGATAAGTGTTATTCGCACTCTGCTCCGTTGGGGTGGTATGCTGACTTAAAACGTGGTTGTACAAACACGAATGATGGTGAACGCTTAGGTTACCCAAAATTGTCAGTTGTCCCGAAAAACACCAAAAAATCCGCAAACTCGTTTTGGCCGATCGTAAATTAGAGTTGCATGAGATAGCAGAGGTGTTGAATATATCAGAATGCAGTGCATTCACCATTTTGCATAAACGTTTGTCAATGAAAAAGCTGTGTTCAAAGTGGTTGCCGCGTTTGCTCACATTTGATCAAAAACAACAACGCGTCGACGATTCAGACGATTCAGAGCGTTGTCTGCAACTGTTTCAACGCAACAAGAAAAGTTGTTGCATAAATATTTGACAATGGATAAAACATGCATCCAACACTTCACACCGGAGTCAAATCGGCAGTCAGCTGAGCGGACAGCAGCAAATGAAAGCCGTCGAAAGCGACATAAGATGCAAACATCAACAGGCAAGCCTTTGGTCACCGTATTTTGGGATGCACAAGATATTTTGTTAATCGATTACCCTGAAAAAATATAAACCATCAATAGCCAATATTATATAGCATTATTGTTGCGTTTGAAGAAAGAAATCGTCAGAAACAGCTACAAATGAAGAAGAAAAAGTGATCTTTCACCAAGACAACGCACCGTGTCACAAGTCGGTCGCAACGATGGCACCACTACATGAATTGCACTTCGAATTGCTTCCGCATCCACCCTTTTCTCTAGATCTGGCTCCTAACGTCTACTGACTGTTTGCAGACCTCTAAAGAATGCTTCATGGTAAGGGATTTGGAATCAATAAAGAAGTGATATCAGAAACTGATTCGTATTTTGAGGCCAAAGACAAATCGTTCTACAAAAAAGGCGTCAGAAGGCGTCACTTAGAGAAGCGTTGGAATCAATGTATCACCCTAGAAGGAGACTATGTTGATGAATAAAGTCGAATTTTACCTAAAGATTGTTGTTTCATTAGTTAGGACCGGGCTTTTATGGGTGATGTGTTACTATACCAGAATCAAAGAGGTAGGCTACATACTATACCGCTGCCAAAACATCTATGTTCTGGAAGGGTAACAGTCGTGCTAAATAGAATTGCAAGGCCGAATTCAAATCCCGGTCTTGACTGCTAGGTTCAATCATGCACAAAAGTATAAATCTATTTCTGCTATCTCATTCAATAATCGCGAGTTAAGTCGTAAGATAGGCTGGGCTTCCTAGAAAAAGCACAACTCTGAATTCAGAAAAGTTGGGATGGTATCCAGAAATTACTACACTTACTTTTCCAAGAAATCATGGCAAATAATATGGCAAATTCATCATCAGTATCTTGAATTCTTCAATTGTCGAGAGGAACCCGAGGGCAGAATTAACAGACTGTGACTCTTCTTCATAATATATTTAGTGGGCTTTCACATAGCTTGTCAACGCCCATCTCATCTAGAAGCTTTTGATCGACACTTGAAAAACCACGAGATATGGTATGGTTCACTCACTGTCCGTACACACCTTAGGTTTTTCACTTAAGTGTTGTCCCTTTCCCAGATCAATTGCTATCCAAGGCTATAGAACCCAGTCTCTCTTGCTATTTACCCGTGACATCTGTAATATATTATCTGACTTTGTGAGTAATTTCGCCCAGATGTGCATTGCTTAATGGAAAAATGCAAAGCTAGCAAATTTAATAGGAAAATAAACATTGTTTTGAAAGGTCAAGAATGCAAACCAAGGAGATGGGCGAGGTTGTATTATTACAGCTTTTCTCAAAAGTCACAAGTTTGTTTACATTTAGATAGACATTGTTATTGTAGAATGAAGAATACAGAGCCGGTTTTGCATTAAAAGAATGTGGAGTGTTTTGATAGACAGTGGAGTCAAGGTCAGGGGATATAAACCATCTAAAAATAATGAACAATATGCGTAGCAAAAGAGGACGTAGTCAAGCGAGACGATGCTATATAAGAACCACGTTCCAGAGCAGGAGAGATCAGATAGAGATTGGATAGAGATTGGGTAGAAAGCTAGCGAGAAACTGTGACAATTGTTCTCGTATGCGTGTGTGATATCTCTCCGACCACCCTTTATTCCACACCACGTCACCGAAGAAAAAGAATAAAAGTTATAACTGTATATTTTTTATATCTACTCGCTCGTTGTTCGTCGTTGATGTCAAAACAATCGCTAATTTAGGTTCCTGTTTAGTCTTCGTTGAATTAGTATATAACGCGTCAGCCTGCACAGTCCGAATAATTCTTGATTAACTAAAGAAAATTTGTTTAAAATGATTAAAATTTTTTACTATTTTTAGAATGCAAAACGCTTTAATTTCATGTTAACAAGCTCAAATAACATTTTAATTGATATAATCTCTTATGTCATACTTTTTATCTCTTTATCTGCATATGTATATATGTGTCAAGGACATTGATTTGTGCAAAAGTCATTAAGAGTTTTATAAGTCTACGTTGTTTTATGGCAGAGAGAGTCATCGTCGAACTCACAAAAAATGTGATACATATTATTTCATTCCTCATGTTTTATGTTAATGGATATTACAAGTCCTGGGTTTGACGATACACTACATCGGGCAGCAAGGTCTCTGAACGGGAGGTTTTGAGGAGTGTGGAACCACTTCTTAATTGTTGTTGATCCCAGGCCCACCCTGAGCCGGAGTGGTACTACCTGTTAGGGTCCCAGCTATGGATAAATAGTTAACCCCCAAACTTGGGACAAACCAAAATGAAAGTATAAAAATAAATTTTTATAGTAAAAATACCGACAATATACTTTTTAAATTATTAAAAAATATTACGAACACTATTACGAAAAATACATTTTTGAAAAAAATATTGCCAGCAATGATTTTTTGAAAAATAAAATTACCAGCAATACATTTTGAATAACAAAACTATTACCAGCAACACATTCTTTTAAATTAAATTACTAATGACCCCCTCACCACAAAAATAAATTTTGGCATTAAATAAGTAGTTGATATGCCGCTGAACATAATGGACATCACTGATAAGTCTGACAAAAAAATGAGTGTTTGATTGAACAAATGTCGTTATATTAAAGAATTTAAGGAAAGGTGCTCTTTGAAGGTAGGTCATTTTACCTCCCTTTCCCTTGGCTATCGAACCCACTCTCTCTGTTTCCCTGTTTCCAACTCTTTGCCCCCCCCCCTCTCTCTCTGTTCGTGCTCAGTCAACTTAAACAAGCAGTTGACCGCCTACAGTATCTGAAATTAATAGTTTGGCGACATTGTCTGTCGGAATTTGTGACTCGACTTCAGGTCAAGATTACTGTGTTGTAACTTGGCTCGACCACTCTGTTTTTTTTTAATTTTTTTTCCTTCCTCTTGCTATTGTCAGTAAATTTAAGTAAGAAACTGTATTTTGCTAAATACTTCTACGGCAAACCTGTCTTTCAGCATATAGCGGCGGTCCAGTTTAAGAAAAAGAAAATATTTTTTCCTTCAGTTTAAAAATGAGTCGGACATTTTCTGGACAGCCGAAGAGATATTTATTTCGCCTTTACATGGTATTTTCTTTAAACTTGCTATAGAAGGTTCTGTAAATTAGTTTGGCTTTGAAAATGAACTGACATGTTTCAAACATATCAGGTGTTCTATTGAAAAATGATGTACAGCATACAAAAGTTTTACTTTTGCAGACATTACTTTTGTAGTTTTTGTTACAGAACGATGAAGATTCTCCTTTCACGAAAATCCGGCATGTGACGCCGGAAAAGGAACAGATGAGCCCTTGATTTTCAGAGCACAGCCTAGAGGTGAAAATATACAAAAATCTCATATCCCCACTGCTGTAGCTGCATGATGGCTTGTAACTGGACAGTTTTGTGACCAATCAAGAACTTCCGTACATATAGGGTTCGGCAGAGCTAGATAGGTCCTTAAACCCTGCTGCTGTTAAGCATGTATTTTAACCAGCGTGTGAGGGTGTTAAAGCAAGCGTGTGTGTGTGTGTGTGTTTATTAACTTATTTCAATGAAATTCTACAAGACTGACCATTTTAGCCTAGCCAGCAGGAAAAAAAAATCATTAAAATGACTTTTGCGTACTGCCAATTCTAAATAGTCCTAAACGGGGGATGACCGATTAACTTCGTAATAATGGTCACCGAGCATGGCTATTTAATTTATTTATTCTCATATGAAATCTAATCTGCAGTCTTTTTCATTATAGGCAAAGCTGCTTCATGATAATAATCGCGAAACTTACTTAGAGGCACCACCTGTAGAGCAGCTATAACAGTTACATTATTTACATTGTCCGGACAGTTGTCCTCATCTTTATTGCCATATTCACGACGTTTCGGCCGTTGTACGCCCCGAACTTCTTCAGTGATTGTAATTTTGAACAGAACCTTTTATTTCGATTATTAATCTCGTTCTATGAGCCATGTCGAGGAGAAGACAACTTGACAGAGCTCATCTCACATCACGCTGGTTTTGAATTCTATGTCTTCTTTCTCCTAGACTGGTTTCTATGCTCCTTATCCAATTGCTGGATAAAAATGAAGATAGATTTATGCTCCTTACAGTAAGGAACAAACTCGAAAAAAATTTGTACTCAATACGCTTATTCCACTTTCTTACTCTACGCGCACATTTCGAAATGCTCTTTTTCATTCTATAATTGAGGGATACGTCGCTTCACCTCTTCTTTTTTGCACAATTTAAAATCCTCATTATTTCTTTATGATATAACTGTGGGTATGTATTTTTTTTTAAATGTATATTGCTTGAATTATCAAGATAGAACTCGTTTCACCGTATGATAAATGTAACGTTGAAAATATTTGCCTCCGTAACTCTGGGCTATGGAGCAATCACGGGAAAGGCTTCGACCTAGAGATGAAACGGTCAGCTTGTTGGTTCGTTATAGCAAATACTTTTCCTTGTTAGGTTTGAATGTCGAGAAAGAATTACACGTGTTCCGCTTAGAAAGAATTGGTAAATGGAGATTATACAAAATTTTCTTACAAAATAAGAATGCGGTAGAATTTCAAGAGAATGTTTCAAAGAGAGAATATTTACTTCTTACAATCAACCATTCTACTCATAGACAATTCTACTCCTGCAGCTTCCTCTCTCGCACTTCCCGCCTGTGGAACTCGCTCCCGTATTCTTGCTTTCCTGACGGCTACGACCTCCAGAAATTTAAATGCAAAGTTAATACTCACCTACTAACCACTGGACTCTAGCTCTCTCCCCTCCCCTGTATAACCTTCACTTTCTCTCCGCCTATGTATCTGTCATTGCACCTGCTTTCTCAGCTTTCTATTGTTCCTTTCTAACTCGGTTGTACTCCTCACCCTTTTCTAATTAATCTTTCTACATTTATGTAACCCCCTGCACATCAGTGGCGTTTCTGCCTTGCTCGGGGTGAAATGATTAAAAAAAAAAAAGAAAGACAATTCTTGCTTTATTTGTTGTTCGTTTTACACTTTATTCGCTTTTTTAGTAGGAACCTTGACGTGGTGTAATGATTGGCTCGCTAGAGTAATTACAACTGAGTAATGAGTTCGATTCTCACTGGGTGCACCCATGCTTTCGGCTTTATGCCGCATGTAATTATTTTGGGCACTTTGGCGTGGTGTAATGGTTAACAAATTTAGCTCGCTAATCAAATTACGGAGCAATGTGCGTTGTCGTGCAGTGGTTATCGGCTCGGAACAAGAAATCGGAGAGCCGAGCTCAAATCCCAGTTGAATTCGTTGCATTCACATACGCAAAAATACCCTTTGGAAAGGTATGAATGAGTCAGATCTTCTTCAGCTATGGGTTAAATAGTAGGACAGATTGGGTTCTATAGCCTTTGTTTGCAACCAGTTTACCACAGAAAATAATAGCAACCTACTACAAGAAAATCATTTGCCCAATCACTCAAGCCTGTAAAACATATGGCACTTAACTGGCTGAAACAGTTACGGCTGACATGTGAGTTCGATCTTCACTACGCTTAGAAAATCACTTATTCGCTTCTTTCTTTCCGTCTGTCATGTTTGCGTGTTTCCTTTCTTATTCCTAAAGTTAATTTCATTCTTTCTTCACTTCCTTCCTTGCCATCTTTCCGACTTCCTATAATTCTTTGAACCATTCTTACGTTACAAATTTTGTCAGTTTAATTAATTAATTAATTAATCTATCTATCTATCTATCTATCTATCTATCTATCTATCTATCTATCTATCTATCTAATGTTGTTCAAATCTATCACATTTTATTCATGTTAGTAACTCGCTTTCTCTTAGGAAATTTCATCTATCTATCTATCTATCTATCTATCTATCTATCTATCTATATGTGTGCGATCACGCGTTGCAATTTAATTTACATTTTAATAATTTATAAAGCTTTTTTATCATTCCTTCTCGTCTGTATAATTTAACAGAATCGAGCGGATATTAAAAAATCTGTTAACTGAAGAATATGTAATTATATATTTATATATGCATATATAAATCCAGGTGAAGAGAATCAACAGTTTTAAAATTCCGAGTTTTCCGGCATTTACATTTTTTTTATAAAAATGCTCAATACAATAAATATTGTAGAGCATAATATAATTAATTGAATTCTTTTAATTAAAATTGATATATTTTACATTGCCACAAGGAAATTTTTATGTTTCGAGATTTTTACCTCGGCATCAGACAATGTTATATTCAAATAAAAATATTTTTCACAACGATGATCTAACATTTGCGTTGTGGCGCAGTGGATATCGACTCGGAACGAGAAATCGGAGAGCCGAGTTCGAATTCCAGTTGAATTCATTGCATTCACTTACGCGCAAATACCCTTGGGAAATGTATTAATCCGTCTATTCCTTCCATTTATGGGTTAAAGAACAGGACAGATTGGGTTATGTAGCCTTGGTCGGCAACCAGTCTACGCAGAAAGCAATGGCAACCTACCGCGGGATAATCTTCTGCCCAGTCAGTCATGTCTCTTTCGAAACATGATCGCCCATGCGTGTATCACGTATGGCACTTAACTGACTGATCTAACATTGCCTGTAAAATATCGGTAAAAATCTCGAAATATAGAAATTTCCATGTCGCAATGTAAAATATATCAATTTTAATTAAAAAACAAATATAATTAATTAAATTATATATATATATATATATATATATATAAGTTGAATATATCGGATCTGATGAAAAGAAAAGAAAATTTAAAGAACAAGCAGGAAAAAGGTGTCATTAATCTAACACGTATAACTTTTACAAGCTTCTTCAGAGTTTCTTTAAAGACAAATGATTTAAAAGTCTGTTTAAAACTATCCAACAGACAGTATACTCTTGGATGTATGGTTTCATTGGTCGGAAACGTGTCACGTGGGATAAAGCAATGGCTGAATATTAAATGTAAAAGAAAAAACTTGAGTCTGTTAAAGTGTGAGTGCCACAACTAATAAAACATTAGATGTTTATGATGAATGTAAGTATATATAAGCAAAATTAGTGCGTATCAAGCGTATTTAAACTATAGACGAAGTAAGTGTGTGTATATGTCGGTATCGTTAGTATGTGTAAATGACTTGACAAAATACATTTAAGTTCAAAATATGTAGTAAGTACTGTATACACGTGTCAAGTTATGGAACCGTTTTTTTAATTTTTTTTAATAAAATGAGAGAATCATGTATGAATGTATGTGTTGAGAGACATCCTTTGTGGATGTGGGTGTTTCTGAGTCAGTAAAGTTAATATGTGAAATGAGGTATACACGTGCCAAGTGAAGGAACGATTTTCTATTCTAAATAAGGTGAGAGAATTATATATGAATGTATGTGTATGAGAAAATCATGTCTGATTGTATGCGTAAAAAAAAATTTCACTGTAAAAAGTGAAATATATTTCCATTTAAAATTCTAGTGAAAATAATGTATAAAAGTATTAAGCGAACATTTTATAAATAAATTTTGAAAAATAATATGTTAACGTTTAGAATCTTTCAATGAAATAATAAGATACTAAATATCTAAAATTATTACAGTAACATAATTAAGTAATAATATATAAGTACGAAAGATGCATATGGATTACTATAATAAATCATCACAATATCAAAATTAAGCAATATAAATAATAAGAGCAAATAATAAAAATAAAATATAAATATAAAGTAATAATAATAATAATAATAGTAGTAATAATAATAAACAACTATTAGAATATTTAATAATAGTGACAAAAAATAGAGAATAATAGGGAAAATAAGAAAAAAACGGGAAGAAAACATAATTAGATTAATGATGAAATCTACTCCATATAGAGACAACAATATTACATTGTAATGTTTAATCTCGTGTTAATGGTAATAAAGTATTAATATGTTTTTAAATCTCAGAAAAAGCTTGTTAAAGTGTAAGATGTTAGATTAAAGACAGATTTTTCCTACTTGTTCTTTATTATACATGCTCCCTCACACACACACACACACACACACACACACACACACACACACACATATATATATATATATATATATATATATGTATATTACGGAACCATACGAAAATTTACAAAACTGGCATTATCCGATATATTAGAATTTTTTTTGATTAACATTATTATTTTTTTACATGGATACTCGTATTTGAGTGGAAAGTCTGTTTATATATATATATATATATATATATATATATACAATTTTTAACATAAATATATTATAATATAATGTAGTTATTTTGGCAAGCATGTTTTTTATCGATATCGAGGTTGAGATAGAGCGTTTATAGCTTTAGTGCAAAGAATTTCTCCCTTTAACTGCGCAGGTTCATGCCGACTTCGAAGTTTTACTAGGGCACCGTTATTATTCTTTCACTCATAAAGAAAGTGAAAAAGAAATCGTAAATAACACTAATCCCACCAAAAAACAAATCACACCTATAAATGAGAAAAAAATATGGTATTCAACAGCAAGAAACCCAGCCCCGATGAGTGAGAGCATCAGAACACTGTCCTTTGGAAACTTTGGAGACGGCATGAACCAGCGCAGATGATGTGACAAATTCTTTGTACTAATGTTATATATATATATATATCGCCCGGTTCACACTCCACCCACATCTATTGAACAGATGAAGAGGCTCATCCCTTGTTTCCTGTTTAGGATGCGGTTTCCGGTTTTCTCTTTTCTAATCTTCTCATTTTGTTTTTTTTTTCTTTTTTTGTTTTCAATTGGAGTAGATAGACTAAACTATCGCCCGGTTTACACCCCACCCATATCTATTGAATAGGTGAAGAGGCTCATCCCCTGTTTCCTGTTTAGGATGCGGTTTCCGGTTTTCTCTTTTTCCAATCTCTTCACTCTTATGTATCCCCCTGCACATCAGTGGCGTTACCGCCTTGCTTGGGGTGATATGATTAAAAATAGATAGATAGATAGATAGATAGATAGATAGATAGATAGATAGATAGATATGGATTGAAATCCAACAATATAATAGTATTAAGAAAGAACAAAGTAGGAACTGTGTCTTAATCTAACAGTTTCATTTTTATTATGGATTCTTCAAAGATCCGTTTAAAATCAAGGTTAATAATTTAAGCATTTAAAGAAACAAAGAAAAACAGTATACTGGATTGTTGTTTAGATTTCATCTCATGTGTACTTTTCTAACGGCTACAACCTCCAGGAGTTTAAATGCAAGGTCAATACTCATCTCTTAACTACTTGAACCTATTTCTTTCCACACGGCCTTGTATATCCTTTCCTTTCTCTCCACCTTTGCAACTGTCATCACACCTGTATTCCCATTCTCCTCTTGCTCCTTTCTAACTGGTTCGTCCTTCTCTTCACTCTCCTCCAATCTTTTTACTCTTATGTAGCCCTCTTCACATCAGTGGCGTTACCGCCTTGCTCGGGGTGATATGATGAACCAAATGCAGACAAAAATTCTACTCATGCAGCTTCTTTTCTCGCACTTCCCGCCTGTGGAACTCGCTTCCTTATTCTTGCTTTCCTGACGGCTACAACATCCAGGAATTTAAATGCAAGGTTAATATTGATCTCTTAACCACTTGACCTTAGTTCTTTCTTCACCACCCCGTATATCCTTTCCTTTCTCTCCACCTTTGCAACTGTCATCACACCTGTATTCCCATCCTTCTCTTGCTCCTTTCTAACTGGTTCGTTCTTCTCTTCACTCTCCTCCAATCTTTTTACTCTTATGTAGCCCTCTTCACATCAGTGGCGTTACCGCCTTGCTCGGGGTGATATGATGAACCAAATGCAGACAAAAATTCTACTCCTACAGCTTCTTTTCTCGCACTTCCCGCCTGTGGAACTC
This sequence comes from Ascarosepion bandense, assembly GCA_037127315.1. Classification (NCBI taxonomy): domain Eukaryota; kingdom Metazoa; phylum Mollusca; class Cephalopoda; order Sepiida; family Sepiidae; genus Ascarosepion; species Ascarosepion bandense. The sequence continues at coordinate 3,446,118 of JBBBDQ010000357.1, read as the reverse complement.
GCTTCCTTATTCTTGCTTTCCTGACGGCTACAACATCCAGGAATTTAAATGCAAGGTTAATATTGATCTCTTAACCACTTGACTCTAGTTCTTTCTTCACCACCCCGTATATCCTGTCCTTTCTCTCCACCTTTGCAACTGTCATCACACCTGTATTCCCATCCTTCTCTTGCTCCTTTCTAACTGGTTCGTCCTTCTCTTCACTCTCCTCCAATCTTTTTACTCTTATGTAGCCCTCTTCACATCAGTGGCGTTACCGCCTTGCTCGGGGTGATATGATGAACAAAATGCAGACAAAAATTCTACTCCTGCAGCTTCTTTTCTCGCACTTCCCGCCTGTGGAACTCGCTTCCTTATTCTTGCTTTCCTGACGGCTACAACATCCAGGAATTTAAATGCAAGGTTAATAGTGATCTCTTAACCACTTGACTCTAGTTCTTTCTTCACCACCCCGTATATCCTTTCCTTTCTCTCCACCGTTGCAACTGTCATCACACCTGTATTCCCATCCTTCTCTTGCTCCTTTCTAACTGGTTCGTCCTTCTCTTCACTCTCCTCCAATCTTTTTACTCTTATGTAGCCCTCTTCACATCAGTGGCGTTACCGCCTTGCTCGGGGTGATATGATGAACCAAATGCAGACAAACATTCTACTCCTGCAGCTTCTTTTCTCGCACTTCCCGCCTGTGGAACTCGCTTCCCATATTCTTGCTTTCCTGACGGCTACAACATCCAGGAATTTAAATGCAAGGTTAATATTGATCTCTTAACCACTTGACTCTAGTTCTTTCTTCACCACCCCGTATATCCTTTCCTTTCTCTCCACCTTTGCAACTGTCATCACACCTGTATTCCCATTCTCCTCTTGCTCCTTTCTAACTGGTTCGTCCTTCTCTTCACTCTCCTCCAATCTTTTTACTCTTATGTAGCCCTCTTCACATCAGTGGCGTTACCGCCTTGCTCGGGGTGATATGATGAACCAAATACAGACAAAAATTCTACTCCTGCAGCTTCTTTTCTCGCACTTCCCGCCTGTGGAACTCGCTTCCTTATTTTTGCTTTCCTGACGGCTACAACATCCAGGAATTTAAATGCAAGGTTAATATTGATCTCTTAACCACTTGACTCTAGTTCTTTCTTCACCACCCCGTATATCCTTTCCTTTCTCTCCACCGTTGCAACTGTCATCACACCTGTATTCCCATCCTTCTCTTGCTCCTTTCTAACTGGTTCGTCCTTCTCTTCACTCTCCTCCAATCTTTTTACTCTTATGTAGCCCTCTTCACATCAGTGGCGTTACCGCCTTGCTCAGGGTGATATGATGAACCAAATGCAGACAAAAATTCTACTCCTGCAGCTTCTTTTCTCGCACTTCCCGCCTGTGGAACTCGCTTCCTTATTCTTGCTTTCCTGACGGCTACAACATCCAGGAATTTAAATGCAAGGTTAATATTGATCTCTTAACCACTTGACTCTAGTTCTTTCTTCACCACCCCGTATATCCTTTCCTTTCTCTCCACCTTTGCAACTGTCATCACACCTGTATTCCCATCCTTCTCTTGCTCCTTTCTAACTGGTTCGTACTTCTCTTCACTCTCCTCCAATCTTTTTACTCTTATGTAGCCCTCTTCACATCAGTGGCGTTACCGCCTTGCTCGGGGTGATATGATGAACCAAATGCAGACAAAAATTCTACTCCTGCAGCTTCTTTTCTCGCACTTCCCGCCTGTGGAACTCGCTTCCTTATTTTTGCTTTCCTGACGGCTACAACATCCAGGAATTTAAATGCAAGGTTAATATTGATCTCTTAACCACTTGACTCTAGTTCTTTCTTCACCACCCCGTATATCCTTTCCTTTCTCTCCACCTTTGCAACTGTCATCACACCTGTATTCCCATCCTTCTCTTGCTCCTTTCTAACTGGTTCGTCCTTCTCTTCACTCTCCTCCAATCTTTTTACTCTTATGTAGCCCTCTTCACATCAGTGGCGTTACCGCCTTGCACGGGGTGATATGATGAACAAAATGCAGACAAAAATTCTACTCCTACAGCTTCTTTTCTCGCACTTCCCGCCTGTGGAACTCGCTTCCTTATTCTTGCTTTCCTGACGGCTACAACATCCAGGAATTTAAATGCAAGGTTAATATTGATCTCTTAACCACTTGACTCTAGTTCTTTCTTCACCACCCCGTATATCCTGTCCTTTCTCTCCACCTTTGCAACTGTCATCACACCTGTATTCCCATCCTTCTCTTGCTCCTTTCTAACTGGTTCGTCCTTCTCTTCACTCTCCTCCAATCTTTTTACTCTTATGTAGCCCTCTTCACATCAGTGGCGTTACCGCCTTGCTCGGGGTGATATGATGAACAAAATGCAGACAAAAATTCTACTCCTGCAGCTTCTTTTCTCGCACTTCCCGCCTGTGGAACTCGCTTCCTTATTCTTGCTTTCCTGACGGCTACAACATCCAGGAATTTAAATGCAAGGTTAATAGCGATCTCTTAACCACTTGACTCTAGTTCTTTCTTCACCACCCCGTATATCCTTTCCTTTCTCTCCACCGTTGCAACTGTCATCACACCTGTATTCCCATCCTTCTCTTGCTCCTTTCTAACTGGTTCGTCCTTCTCTTCACTCTCCTCCAATCTTTTTACTCTTATGTAGCCCTCTTCACATCAGTGGCGTTACCGCCTTGCTCGGGGTGATATGATGAACCAAATGCAGACAAACATTCTACTCCTGCAGCTTCTTTTCTCGCACTTCCCGCCTGTGGAACTCGCTTCCCATATTCTTGCTTTCCTGACGGCTACAACATCCAGGAATTTAAATGCAAGGTTAATATTGATCTCTTAACCACTTGACTCTAGTTCTTTCTTCACCACCCCGTATATCCTTTCCTTTCTCTCCACCTTTGCAACTGTCATCACACCTGTATTCCCATTCTCCTCTTGCTCCTTTCTAACTGGTTCGTCCTTCTCTTCACTCTCCTCCAATCTTTTTACTTTTATGTAGCCCTCTTCACATCAGTGGCGTTACCGCCTTGCTCGGGGTGATATGATGAACCAAATACAGACAAAAATTCTACTCCTGCAGCTTCTTTTCTCGCACTTCCCGCCTGTGGAACTCGCTTCCTTATTTTTGCTTTCCTGACGGCTACAACATCCAGGAATTTAAATGCAAGGTTAATATTGATCTCTTAACCACTTGACTCTAGTTCTTTCTTCACCACCCCGTATATCCTTTCCTTTCTCTCCACCGTTGCAACTGTCATCACACCTGTATTCCCATCCTTCTCTTGCTCCTTTCTAACTGGTTCGTCCTTCTCTTCACTCTCCTCCAATCTTTTTACTCTTATGTAGCCCTCTTCACATCAGTGGCGTTACCGCCTTGCTCGGGGTGATATGATGAACCAAATGCAGACAAAAATTCTACTCCTGCAGCTTCTTTTCTCGCACTTCCCGCCTGTGGAACTCGCTTCCTTATTCTTGCTTTCCTGACGGCTACAACATCCAGGAATTTAAATGCAAGGTTAATATTGATCTCTTAACCACTTGACTCTAGTTCTTTCTTCACCACCCCGTATATCCTTTCCTTTCTCTCCACCTTTGCAACTGTCATCACACCTGTATTCCCATCCTTCTCTTGCTCCTTTCTAACTGGTTCGTACTTCTCTTCACTCTCCTCCAATCTTTTTACTCTTATGTAGCCCTCTTCACATCAGTGGCGTTACCGCCTTGCTCGGGGTGATATGATGAACCAAATGCAGACAAAAATTCTACTCCTGCAGCTTCTTTTCTCGCACTTCCCGCCTGTGGAACTCGCTTCCTTATTTTTGCTTTCCTGACGGCTACAACATCCAGGAATTTAAATGCAAGGTTAATATTGATCTCTTAACCACTTGACTCTAGTTCTTTCTTCACCACCCCGTATATCCTTTCCTTTCTCTCCACCTTTGCAACTGTCATCACACCTGTATTCCCATCCTTCTCTTGCTCCTTTCTAACTGGTTCGTCCTTCTCTTCACTCTCCTCCAATCTTTTTACTCTTATGTAGCCCTCTTCACATCAGTGGCGTTACCGCCTTGCACGGGGTGATATGATGAACAAAATGCAGACAAAAATTCTACTCCTGCAGCTTCTTTTCTCGCACTTCCCGCCTGTGGAACTCGCTTCCTTATTCTTGCTTTCCTGACGGCTACAACATCCAGGAATTTAAATGCAAGGTTAATAGTGATCTCTTAACCACTTGACTCTAGTTCTTTCTTCACCACCCCGTATATCCTTTCCTTTCTCTCCACCTTTGCAACTGTCATCACACCTGTATTCCCATTCTCCTCTTGCTCCTTTCTAACTGGTTCGTCCTTCTCTTCACTCTCCTCCAATCTTTTTACTCTTATGTAGCCCTCTTCACATCAGTGGCGTTACCGCCTTGCTCGGGGTGATATGATGAACCAAATGCAGACAAAAATTCTACTCCTGCAGCTTCTTTTCTCGCACTTCCCGCCTGTGGAACTCGCTTCCTTATTTTTGCTTTCCTGACGGCTACAACATCCAGGAATTTAAATGCAAGGTTAATATTGATCTCTTAACCACTTGACTCTAGTTTTTTCTTCACCACCCCGTATATCCTTTCCTTTCTCTCCACCTTTGCAACTGTCATCACACCTGTATTCCCATCCTTCTCTTGCTCCTTTCTAACTGGTTCGTCCTTCTCTTCACTCTCCTCCAATCTTTTTACTCTTATGTAGCCCTCTTCACATCAGTGGCGTTACCGCCTTGCTCGGGGTGATATGATGAACCAAATGCAGACAAAAATTCTACTCCTGCAGCTTCTTTTCTCGCACTTCCCGCCTGTGGAACTCGCTTCCTTATTCTTGCTTTCCTGACGGCTACAACATCCAGGAATTTAAATGCAAGGTTAATAGCGATCTCTTAACCACTTGACTCTAGTTCTTTCTTCACCACCCCGTATATCCTTTCCTTTCTCTCCACCTTTGCAACTGTCATCACACCTGTATTCCCATTCTCCTCTTGCTCCTTTCTAACTGGTTCGTCCTTCTCTTCACTCTCCTCCAATCTTTTTACTCATATGTAGCCCTCTTCACATCAGTGGCGTTACCGCCTTGCTCGGGGTGATATGATGAACCAAATACAGACAAAAATTCTACTCCTGCAGCTTCTTTTCTCGCACTTCCCGCCTGTGGAACTCGCTTCCTTATTCTTGCTTTCCTGACGGCTACAACATCCAGGAATTTAAATGCAAGGTTAATAGCGATCTCTTAACCACTTGACTCTAGTTCTTTCTTCACCACCCCGTATATCCTTTCCTTTCTCTCCACCTTTGCAACTGTCATCACACCTGTATTCCCATCCTTCTCTTGCTCCTTTCTAACTGGTTCGTACTTCTCTTCACTCTCCTCCAATCTTTTTACTCTTATGTAGCCCTCTTCACATCAGTGGCGTTACCGCCTTGCTCGGGGTGATATGATGAACCAAATGCAGACAAAAATTCTACTCCTGCAGCTTCTTTTCTCGCACTTCCCGCCTGTGGAACTCGCTTCCTTATTTTTGCTTTCCTGACGGCTACAACATCCAGGAATTTAAATGCAAGGTTAATATTGATCTCTTAACCACTTGACTCTAGTTCTTTCTTCACCACCCCGTATATCCTTTCCTTTCTCTCCACCTTTGCAACTGTCATCACACCTGTATTCCCATCCTTCTCTTGCTCCTTTCTAACTGGTTCGTCCTTCTCTTCACTCTCCTCCAATCTTTTTACTCTTATGTAGCCCTCTTCACATCAGTGGCGTTACCGCCTTGCACGGGGTGATATGATGAACAAAATGCAGACAAAAATTCTACTCCTGCAGCTTCTTTTCTCGCACTTCCCGCCTGTGGAACTCGCTTCCTTATTCTTGCTTTCCTGACGGCTACAACATCCAGGAATTTAAATGCAAGGTTAATAGTGATCTCTTAACCACTTGACTCTAGTTCTTTCTTCACCACCCCGTATATCCTTTCCTTTCTCTCCACCTTTGCAACTGTCATCACACCTGTATTCCCATTCTCCTCTTGCTCCTTTCTAACTGGTTCGTCCTTCTCTTCACTCTCCTCCAATCTTTTTACTCTTATGTAGCCCTCTTCACATCAGTGGCGTTACCGCCTTGCTCGGGGTGATATGATGAACCAAATACAGACAAAAATTCTACTCCTGCAGCTTCTTTTCTCGCACTTCCCGCCTGTGGAACTCGCTTCCTTATTCTTGCTTTCCTGACGGCTACAACATCCAGGAATTTAAATGCAAGGTTAATAGCGATCTCTTAACCACTTGACTCTAGTTCTTTCTTCACCACCCCGTATATCCTTTCCTTTCTCTCCACCTTTGCAACTGTCATCACACCTGTATTCCCATCCTTCTCTTGCTCCTTTCTAACTGGTTCGTACTTCTCTTCACTCTCCTCCAATCTTTTTACTCTTATGTAGCCCTCTTCACATCAGTGGCGTTACCGCCTTGCTCGGGGTGATATGATGAACCAAATGCAGACAAAAATTCTACTCCTGCAGCTTCTTTTCTCGCACTTCCCGCCTGTGGAACTCGCTTCCTTATTTTTGCTTTCCTGACGGCTACAACATCCAGGAATTTAAATGCAAGGTTAATATTGATCTCTTAACCACTTGACTCTAGTTCTTTCTTCACCACCCCGTATATCCTTTCCTTTCTCTCCACCTTTGCAACTGTCATCACACCTGTATTCCCATCCTTCTCTTGCTCCTTTCTAACTGGTTCGTCCTTCTCTTCACTCTCCTCCAATCTTTTTACTCTTATGTAGCCCTCTTCACATCAGTGGCGTTACCGCCTTGCACGGGGTGATATGATGAACCAAATGCAGACAAACATTCTACTCCTGCAGCTTCTTTTCTCGCACTTCCCGCCTGTGGAACTCGCTTCCTTATTCTTGCTTTCCTGACGGCTACAACATCCAGGAAATTAAATGCAAGGTTAATAGTGATCTCTTAACCACTTGACTCTAGTTCTTTCTTCACCACCCCGTATATCCTTTCCTTTCTCTCCACCTTTGCAACTGTCATCACACCTGTATTCCCATTCTCCTCTTGCTCCTTTCTAACTGGTTCGTCCTTCTCTTCACTCTCCTCCAATCTTTTTACTCTTATGTAGCCCTCTTCACATCAGTGGCGTTACCGCCTTGCTCGGGGTGATATGATGAACCAAATACAGACAAAAATTCTACTCCTGCAGCTTCTTTTCTCGCACTTCCCGCCTGTGGAACTCGCTTCCTTATTCTTGCTTTCCTGACGGCTACAACATCCAGGAATTTAAATGCAAGGTTAATATTGATCTCTTAACCACTTGACTCTAGTTCTTTCTTCACCACCCCGTATATCCTTTCCTTTCTCTCCACCTTTGCAACTGTCATCACACCTGTATTCCCATTCTCCTCTTGCTCCTTTCTAACTGGTTCGTCCTTCTCTTCACTCTCCTCCAATCTTTTTGCTCTTATGTAGCCCTCTTCACATCAGTGGCGTTACCGCCTTGCTCGGGGTGATATGATGAACCAAATACAGACAAAAATTCTACTCCTGCAGCTTCTTTTCTCGCACTTCCCGCCTGTGGAACTCGCTTCCTTATTCTTGCTTTCCTGACGGCTACAACATCCAGGAATTTAAATGCAAGGTTAATATTGATCTCTTAACCACTTGACTCTAGTTCTTTCTTCACCACCCCGTATATCCTTTCCTTTCTCTCCACCTTTGCAACTGTCATCACACCTGTATTCCCATCCTTCTCTTGCTCCTTTCTAACTGGTTCGTACTTCTCTTCACTCTTCTCTAATTTTTTACTCTTATGCGTTACCGCCTTGCTCGGGGTGATATGATTAAAAAAATATATAGACGATTATTCTAAACGTAAGTGCATATATTTATAGGATCGCTTTTCTGTGGATACAAATTTGCGCATGATATTCAAACGCCAAACAACATTCCAGTATACAGTCTCTTTGATTATTTTGGCTTTATTTTTTAATTTCTCCTCTCGTTTTAAACAGATCTCTGAAAAATTATTGATCAATGTGAAACATGTTAGATTAAGACGAATTTTCTACATTTTTGTTTTATTCATTCTATCATTATATATATATATATAATCTTATTTATAAATGGAACTTTGTGTGTGTGTGTGTGTGTGTCTGTGTGTGTGTCCGTTACCTATAGACTCCGAAACGGCAGAACCGATTTTCTTGAAAATTTACACAGTTATACTATAAGGGTCTGCGAGTGTTCTTAGCTAGGTTTTGTGTCGAGGTACTCCCGATAAATATCGAAAATCGATAATCGAAAAAATCGGGTTATAGCAGGAGTGGTCCGATTTTAATCAAATTTGATACACTCATAGAAAAAAGACATAAAAAACAATATTCAGAAGATTCAAGGTTGTAGTTCTATCCTTGGATGACTTATTTGACTCCGATATTGGAAATTGTTACCCCGATATCATTCCGGGTCTGATCAAAATCAGTTTTTCAGCCCTTTTATTTTAGTTTTTGCTTCGGGTTTGGTTCTAAGTAGGTATAATTATAGTTCTTAGTCTCAGCCATGATACCATTTACTCAGAGGACTTATTTAGCCTTCAAAATTCAGTTTACGACGAAACAAACTTATTTGATATCGATACCAGGAAATCCAAATTTAACTTCCATCCATTCATTTTACTTTCAGTCTACGGTTTCGCTTTAACTGGAAACAACTATTGCTTTTTAGTCTTTCGTGCCAACGTCCAAAGAGTCTGAGCTCCAGGAACATGGATTAGTATTAAAGCTTTCATTACACCCGACCTACGCTGGGCTATACTGCTATTATATATATATATATATATTCGTCATCCACATACATCCAGTTTCGCTGTATCACAGTTCATCAGTGTGGTTGACATACATACACACACAGATATATATATATATATATATATATATATATATATATATATATAGGCAGCAATTTTTTTCAGACGTTTCAGATTAAATAACTTGCAAAGAATGCTTATTTTTAATCAAATCCGTTGATACTCACGGATAATCTTCCGCGTATTATAATTGAAAGGTGCCAGAAATGAGCTGTGACTTTGACAGATGTTATTATCATTAATTTCTCAATGTACCCAACTATTTTCAACCTCTTTCAGAGATCATCTTTAGGGGTGTGAGTTATGGCAACAAAACATAACCGCAAAACTGTGTTGATAAAAATTATTGTAATTTCAAATATAACGTTTGACAAATTGCGTAGCGTTCATTAGAACGTGAAAAGTATCCAAAATGGAATATTTTCTGTTGTAATGTCATGGTCATGCACGTGTTAAAGTATGAAAAAACTGTTCTTTTTACAACATTTTAGAAACTTGATACAGTATTCATAGCTGATTCTATTATTTGATGTCTTAAGTGTTTTAATGAATATTGCCTCGGGAATCTGTAGTTTCCTTTTGTTGCTTTCTAGGTGTAGGATATATATATATATGTATATATATATATATATATATATATATATATAATCATCCGCAGACAGATCTGTTTCGCTGTATCATAGTTCATCAGTACGGTTAGACAGCTGATTGCTTTTTACCCAGGATTGAAACCCGACCGAAGTGGCGTCAGTCGATTGTACCTCTGAGCTACGGGCGCTCGGTAGAAGGTGGCAGATTTTTACTGTGTATATTATCGTTATACACGCCCAACAGCTGAGAGTGTTCTGATTCATTGCTGAATGAATGATGCGTAGACGCCAGACTAGCTACTGTTTTTCAAAGTCTACCATTCTTCCAGAGTGCTCAAACAGGGTATATACCTGAACACTGAAGTCAGCACCCAATGACTACAGTCTATATAATGCTCGAACGAAACCTTCAAATAATGATGGAATGAAGATCCTGTTCAAGAATGAAACAAATCTACAAGAATAATGAGTCTTGGCAAAGGAGATGTTTTTCATGATTTTACTTCATGCAAGAGAATAAATCCACTCAAATACAACTTTCCAGTATACAGTCTCTTTGATTATTTTGTTTTTATTTTTTAATTTCTCATCTCGTTTTAAACAGATATCTGAGTGTGAAAGTATAAGAAAAAATTATAAAGGGTCGAGAACAATAGAAGAGTAGTGAAGAAGACAGCAGATGATGGTTGACAATGCATTTCAATTTTTTTAAATCAAAGTTTCCTGGAATACATGGAGCCGGATTTGTTCCATAAGCGATAATTGCAAGAAAAGAAACTGTTAGAGAACTTACGGTTACATTTAGCCAATTCAGCAGTAAATTAATGAGACCTTACCGCCATTCTCGTACTTCGCTTAAATTCATAACGTCTAGGTACCTTAGCAAATAGAAAAATTCCATTATATGTTTCACTGAAATAGATTAAGAGAGGTTGTTATTCTTTAATTAAATTTTTAATTGTTTCTGTTTTTATTTGAAAAGCAATATAATCATTCTTAAGCAATGTCTAGTTTTGTGTCTCGGAATGAACTTTTTTTTTAACTTTAATAATATAAATCGAGACGCAAAATTCATTCTTACGATACAACCAATTTAATTGCGAAATTATATAATTAAATTTTCAAATATTTAAAAAGATATTATAACATAAAACTCCGATGATGATTTTGAGTCAGTCAGTTATGTGATACACATTCGGGAGAAGGTGTCTCGAAAAAGACATGAATGACTGGGTAGAAGATTTCCGCACAATAGTTTGTCATTTCTTTCTGCGGTAGATTGGTTGACAAACAAGGCTTTAGAACCATATCTGTCCTGCAATTTAACCCATAGTTGTATGGAGAAGTGATAGATTAATACTTTCCACAAGGGTATTTGTGCGTAAGTGAATGCAACGAATTCAAGTAGAATTCAAACTCGGCACTCCGATTTCTCGTTCCGAGTTGATATCACTGCAAGTTAGAACAAAATGATCCGTACACTTTGGCTAATATTCATAAACTTTAATGATTGCTTTACTACAAACTTATTTTGCCATATTACTCACTTCTCCGAGAACAAATCGCTCTACTGTAAAGAAATTTTAACACTAAGCCTTAAAATTAAGATCTAACCACGGATTTTATATTGGATTTGGCCCTAGACCCATTGTATGCCAAGCTAAGACGTTGATCTTGGTTGCGAGCCAATTATTCAGCAGTGCACTTGCTAGTTTAGAGTCGTTATCATGTTGTAAAGTGAAACGCTTTGTTCCCAAAAGGTACCTGGCAGAATCTTTCAGATTTCCATTTCAAATATCATGTTACTCTTCTTTGTCCCTAGTCTTAACGTTGTTAAAAAAATATCCCATTTCCTTTCTCCTGACATTAGCACATACATATTCCATAAACACGATTTAACACGGTTGTATACCGAAGGCGTGTAGCCAGTGTGTGCATATCATACATGCACCAACCAAAGTCTTACCATCTTGTAACTGGCTTGGAGTATATAGTTCCTATTTTTACATACTATAGTCACCGACCGCCTGATGATTGCGTGAAAGAGCATAAAGTGGCAGTTGTCGTCGGTCGCTGCCCACATGAATATTTGATTTGATATATATATAAATTAGACCAGTACAAGAGCATAAATTGGCAGTTGTCGTCGGTCGCTGCCCACATGAATATTTGATTTGATATATATATATATGTGGGCAGCGACCGACGACAACTGCCAATTTATGCTCTTTCACGCAATCATCATATATATATATATATATATATATATATATATACATATATATATACATATATATATATATACATATCAAATCAAATATTCATGTGGGCAGCGACCGACGACAACTGCCAATTTATGCTCTTTCACGCAATCATCAGGCGGTCGGTGACTATAATATGTAAAAATAGGAACTATATACTCCAAGCCAGTTACAAGATGGTAAGACTTTGGTTGGTGCATTTATGATATGATATATGATATATATATATATATATCAAATCAAATATTCATGTGGGCAGCGACCGATATATATACACACATATATATATATATATATATATATATATATATATATTAATTAGTTAGATTTTTGGTCATAATTAAATTAGACCAGTACACAGCTGCATTAAAAAGTGTTTAATACAATTATACTGTAGAACGTTTGAATTATTTTTTATTTAGAAATGAATTATTTCCGCGACCTTGGTTTCAACCTTTCAGTAACTTCGGGCGATTTATAATAATTGGTTTTACCGCTTTTCAAATGCTTGAACAAAGAATTTATACGAACGCGCGACTGGAATTTTTACACACGCGCAAGTATTTATGCTTATGATTATATTTGAACATAATTTCTGATCTTTCATTTAATAATTTTTTTCTTTATGGGAACAACATAAGAGCTTTTTTCTTTCTGGCACAGTCTGCATATGTTACCACCGTTGTTTGATTTGGTCATTTTCACTATACTCCAAGTTATATCAAGGTCTTTTCAATATTTCAATTTTAATTTTTACACGTGGCTAGCCAATTTGGTACAATATTTGAATTTTTCCAGTTTAAATGTAGATTTACGATATTTCCATCTGGCTTTGAAACTGACTTTGGCAGCTCCCAAATATGTTTTACTTTGAGCATATATGTCATGTACCTATGATTTGTAAAAAAGACCTTCTCTATTACAAAGACCGTTAAGTGGGCATTTGTTTTTGTCTTTACCGTCACATTCCTTGTTAATGATGTTATTTTGTACGTTGGTATTTAGGTTTCTGGCGTTTTTTTTTTTGTTTTTTTTTTTTGTTTTCTTTTGTAATTTTTCTAACTTATTAGTACAGATATAACTTAATTTGGTTGGATTTCTATTGAAAATTTTGTTTGATGCTGTGTTTTGGGGGTGTGTATTTTATTAATTTAAAAATATTTGACCTATCTTGGTTTTTACTTCTAAGTTAAACGGTGGGTTGAGCCTAATACTGTTTCGATTTCTAAAATTGTTTTTGGTTTGTTTGTTTGTTTGTTTGTTTGTTTGTTTGTTTGTTTGTTTTTTTGTTTGTTTGTTTGTTTGTTTTGATTAAATTTGTATTCTAAAATATTTTCATGACCAGATTTTTAAGGCATTTTTATAATTTTTTCTTTTCATCAAAGATTGTTTTGTTTGACAAATTTTTTGATAGCCTGTGCTATATCCCTTTATGGATGTGTTTGATTAAGCTTGTTGGATGGCTATATTTTGTGTTTACGTACTTTAAAGTTGTGTTTGTTTTCATAAACGGAGAGATACTGCTAGTATGCAAATTAAAATCTACATTTAAATATTGACCTACCTTCTTATTTGTTTCAACTACTGTTGCAAAATCTAGATCTTTAAAGAGTTTGTAAACCCTTTTTATTATTCTATCATTCTCTCTTTTGTGATTCTGGCATTTTTTATAATCCGTGGTTGCCTATGTAGATTATTTCTTTAATTTTACTTAAAATCCGTTTTCCTATCAACTCTAAAATTTCGGCTCCGTTAATCGAGCCTTATGGTAGATCAAAGGTAATTTTTTTTTAATACATGTTTCATCATTTGGAAATAGTATAGATTTTCGGCAATGTAGAATAATATTTATATGGTCGAGTGGTATATCTATATACAGTAGAGCGAAATGTAACGCTTCCGTTTAGCCTTTTTTCAGGTATTGATGGGGAAAAGATTTAATGTAATATCTTATGAGAATATATTTGTTTTTGCTTTGAATCATTTGAAACCAAGAAATACAATTACCTAAGTTTTTTTCTACTAGTTGGATTTAGTAGCAATTCTCATTAAATCACAAATGTTTTCTTTTAATATTTGATGGCTTATATTACCTACTTCAGTTTTTATTGGGTTTATGAGCTGGTACGAAGGGCTATTGGGAAAATTATTTTTGTGGTCTTTTATTGCTAGACAAGCTTGCTTACCGTTCAAAATTTGTATCTTGTGGGTTAAATCTAGCCTTTGTGTAATAATAGTAGTTTTCTCGTTGATATTTTCAATGTAGGACTCCGGAGCTTTTTTTAAGATCATTTATCTTTTTTTTTTTTCGTCTTCTTTTAGGTCTATTTATATATACTGTTAGATTTGTCTCCTTTAATAAGAATATTTTGTGTTTTTTAAGTTTTTTAAATTTTTTACTTTACCGTTTAATAGGTTTCGGAAGACATCGATAAAAAAGAAAAAGAAACAGTTTCTTACCAGAATAAGATGGAAAGCATTTTCTTAAAAAATATGCAGGAGAAAAAGACAAAGACGCGAATAATTTCAATTTTTAAACAAGGAGAATTAATTAAATTTGAAAAGATATGATTTCCACAATAAGCGAAATCACATTTTTAAAAAATAAAATGTTCCATTATTTTTAATATATATATATATATATATACATATATATATATATATGAAATACTATAGACATGATTTGTCTATTTATTTTATGTAATTTTTTTTTTCATATTCTCTGATAAGCTTAATAACATTATCATTAAATGAAGAAAGAAAATTACAATATTGATACATAATATTTTTAATAATCCAATCTGAGCGTTCGGCTTACATAAGCCATTTTCAAAGATGTCAAATTACATTATATATTATAAACACGGATAAAACTATAATGACAAACTGTTTTTGTTTACATGGAAGATTTCCAAGCAACAAAAAACTCATGCATTTAAAACGTCGGAAGCGAATGTCACACATTAAATAAATAAACAAAACTTGTCTGTCTTAATTAATGAAACGTGCATTAATGAAAAATACTGATTAAATACACACACAATATATATATATATATATATATATATATATATATATATATATATATATATATCAGAATCCAACAAGATGATAGAATAAAGTAAAGAAAAAAGTAGCAAACGTACCTCAAACATTTTCCACTTTTATTAAACTTTTTCAGAAATCAATGTGAAAATGACAATTCTTTATAAAATGGCAGTATACTAGAATGTTCTAATTTGGTGTTGATTCTTATTGATCAGATATGTGTCAAATGCATTAAAGCAATGAGTTTTGAGATATAAAGATTCGCCAGCATGTTCTGCCTTGATGTCCTGATTGATGTGTGCCGTCGATGACTTTTAAGGCCAATTTCTGACCAACACCACAGTCTACATATAGGACAAGGAATAGCACCCCTTTTGTGAGAACATCACTAAAATATGACGGTGTTCTTCCTTGTAATACGTAGATGCCTAATGGGTGACCTCTCAAAGGTCGTAATACCTTTAAGTCACTCTTCAGACACTTAATACAATCAGAAGTCATTTCCACAAAAGATGACAGTTTACACTTGTATCTCAACAGATATCTTCTCACTTTCTCGAGAACAGTTGGCTGTGCATGAACATTAATGTTGTCCCTTTTATCACTCACGTACACATGACCAGGCCAGTTATACATTAAGAGAGAGAAGGTGAGATGAAGACAAAATTATATAATTGAAAAACAGAAAATCAAATGAGCGATTGTCAAAATTCGAGCGCAAAAAAGAGAAAAATTATAAAATAAAGAAAGCATAAAACACAAACTGCAACTGTCTGTTATTTTACAGAACTTCAAAAACTAAGGAAATCGTGTTTTAGCAGGTAAGAAATACATTCGTGACCGATTTCTAGTTCAACAGCTACTGGTAAAATTCTTTCGAGAAAAAGAGACGCAGATAAGATTAACACGTTCATCTACAAGTGATTACGTTTGAAAAAAAATGTGTTCGTGAATATCTGAGCGAAAATGAAAATAAATCGAACGTAACTAATTGAAATATTTTGATGATTACTATTTTAATCAGTAACGGTTACTTTTTACTTATAATATAGGCCGTGTGTATTTATTTGTATATATATATATATATATATATATATATATATATATATATATATATATCACTACTGTGACACTCATAGAGAGAGAGAGGGTGGGGAGAGAATAGAGAGGTAACACCGGCTCAGTTCATTATTTATCGTACCAATTATTAAATTTTACTACCAGTTATAAAAGCTGTTGCCAGGTGTTCAGCTCATTATTCTAATTTCATTTCTTTTGCAATAATTATGCGGTAGAGTAGAGAACAATTATATATATATATATATATATATATATATATATATACAACGATATTTATTATATTCTTGAATATATATATATATATATATATATATATTCAAGAATATAATAAATATCGTTGTATATATATATATATATATATATATATTCAAGAATATAATAAATATCGTTGTATATATATATATATATATATATATATATTTCTGCTGTCATGCTTAGGTGTTTGAATTATTTTTTTTCTTATGTGTTAATCCAAGATATATAGACAGCGTATCGATATAAATATTTTGCGGTCACTTTTGACGGCATCAGCCTACTCGTATATATATATATATATATATATATATATATATATATATATATATATATACTAGCAGTATAGCCCGGCGTTGCTCGGGTGTATTGAAAACTTTAAAACTAATCCATGGTGCTGGAAATCAGACTCTTTGGAAATGGCACGAAAGACTAAAAAGCAATAGTTGTTTCCAGTATAAGTTTCGCTTTACGAAACCGTAGACTGAAAGAAAAATGAATGGAGGTAAGTCAAATTTTGATTTCCTGGTATCGATATCAAATAAATGTTATTCGTCATAAACTGAATTTTGAAGTCTAAATAAGTCCTTTGAGTAAATTGTATCATGGCTGAGACTAAGAACTACAATTATACCTACTTAGAGCCAAACCTGAAGCAAAAACTAAAATAAAAGGACTGAAAAAATACAGACATACAGGCAGATAAACAGACACATGCACAAACATCATGCCTTTTATATATATATATATATATATATATATATATTATCGATTTTCTGCTCTATTGTAAGGACTGCAACCTTGAAACCTCTGATTATCGTTTCTCATATCTTTGTCTATGCGTGTATCAAATTTGATTAAAATCGGGCCACTCCTTCTGTAACCCGATTTTTTTCGATTATCGATTTTCGATATTTATCGGGGGTACCTCAACACAAAACTTGGGGGGGGTACCTAGCTAAGAACACTCGCAGACGCTTATAGTACAACTGTGTAAACTTTCAAGACAATCGGTTCTGCCGTTTTGGAGTGTATAGATAACGGACACAGACACACAGACACACAGACACACACATACACGCACACAAAGTTTCATTTATAAATAAGTTTATATATATATATATAAAGCAAAACCCCGATGAATGAAGAAATCATAACGTTTTCTTCCTGAAACTTCGAAGCCGTTATGTACCTGCTCAGTTAAAGTAACAAATTTCTTACACTAAAACTATATATAAACATCCCTATTTTCGCTAAAAAAGCTAAACCAGGCAAATTAAAATCACCTAAACCTTTTAACATTTCCTTTACTAACATCCGCGGTATCCGAACCAATTTCAGTAGCGTTGAATCTTTTCTCCGTCAATACTCCCCCTGACATCCTAGCTCTCTGTGAGACTAATTTCAACCCCTCAAATCCTCTTCTGACTTTTCTATCCCTAGTTACCTTCCCCTCTACAGAAAGGACTCCAATGTCCACATGCATGGGCTTAAAGTTTACGTCAGTAAACGCCTTCCTCTAGCTAGGATGATTTCTCTTGAATCCTCACATCATTCTTATATATGTTTCCGTCTCTTCCTTCTAAGCCCAGTAAGCTGTCTCTTCTTTCTCTACCGCTCCCCATCATCTCCCGACTGCTCCTTTCTTGGCAGCATCTCTAACAATATCGACAAGGCCATTTCCTCCCACCCGTCTGCCCATATATTTGTGCTTGACGACTTTAACGCCCATCATGCTGAGTGACTAGATAATACCGTCACAGATCTGGTGTACACACTATGAATTTTTCTATCACTCAGTCCCTTCCGAAGGTGGTGGAGTTCCCCACGCGTTTTCGTAATAAACTTAACGAACATGACTTACTACTAGATCTGTTCTTTACCTCCACCCCTGACTCTTGCAATGTCAAGCAACTCTGCCCTCTCGGAAACTCTGACCATGCGTTAGTTTCCGTCAATATCTCCTTCCGCCTCCACCCCACCCAAGAACCTCAGACCAGCAGAATATCTTACTGCTACCAAAAAGCCAATTGGGACGCATTCCGCGATTTCCTGAGTGATGTCTTTTGGAATAATGTATTTATCCTTCCTGTTGAAGACTGTGCGGCTGACCTCGTGTGTGTATATATATATATATATATATATATATATATATATATATATACACACACACACACACACACAATGTATAACAAAAATGAGCAGCCAGTTGTTGATACTTCCACTTGGACAGTGGACAGAACAATTACTAAGGGCCGTAGTTCGGAATATGACATCAGCTGACAAATTTTATATATATATATATAATATTTTCACTTTCTTTTTTGTTTTTAATCATATCACTCCGAGCAAGGCGATAACGCCACTGATGTGCAGGGGCTACGTAAGAGTAAAAAGATTGGAAAAGAGAAAGCCGGTAACCACATCCTAAACAGGAAACAAGGGATGAGCCTCTTCACCTGTTCAATAGACGTGGGTGGAGTGTGAACCGGGCGATAGTTTAGTCTATCTACTCCACTTTCTTGCATTTAAATTGTCTGTCCCTTCCCCACCCCCATTCAATCTTCAGCTTTTGATTTGATATTTAGGCCTTATAATTTGCCTTCTACAGGGAAGTTGAATATTTTAATGTACCAAAGTTTTTGTTTTTCTTTTAATTTTTAAAGACATTTCTCATGTTTGTATCAAAGTTAGGTTTTTAACTCAATTGTAATTTACAGAAATTCTAGTGTCTTTTAATACAATGACATTTTTTGTATGTGTGTTTAAGAAACAATCCATAATCTGTTTTCTTATTAATGGCTGAACAGAATATCAAACTTTCAAAGCAAATATTTATGCACTGAAACTTTAAGTGTAAGGAATTCTTTTATCCCATAACATAAATACTGAAATAATAGAATTGCTAGTGTTAAGTGTTGATCAGTTTATTAGAAAAATCATTGATACTGATAGATCTTTAAATTGTTATATAACTGAATAAATCTTCAATTGGTTTATAATGTAGAACAAATGTTGTGATGGTTATGCCTTCCCTTGTTATATATAGAATATATTTAGTCATTTTAATTAATTATATAAGGCATTCTATTCCGGGTGATAGTGATTCTTTTAACTTCCAATGTTGAGTTGGAATCCCAACCAATAAATAACTCTTCGATTTTTCACTTTTCATGAACTTTTTTTACAGTGGCATCATGTTTCAAGATAAACATTAAATGTCTATTGTCATTTTCATGGCATTCATGAAATATCTACTTTTCTCTCAGGCCAACAAGAAACGTTTAAGGTTAGATCTTTCAAACAGGCTTTAATCTGCCTTTCTTCAAAGTTGCCACTTGCATAGAACTCTAGACTTCTATTATCCAGATATATAAACTTGTAAAATGTCAGGATTTTGGTAAGCATCCTTCATAAAAGAAACAGTTTCAACCCAGTCTGTTTATTCTCAAATCTGTGCCTACACTAATAACAATAATGTCTTGTTTCCAAAAAAAGTGAACTTCATAAAATTCAGAAGGGGCAACATCTCTGTAAACATTCCTTTGTATAAAATTAATATTTTTTACTTTTTTTTAAATGGCTATAACAAATACTTTAAGTCAGTCAGTTAAGTGCCATACATGACACATGCTTGGACAATCATGTCTCTTTCAATTCATGACTGGCTAGACAGATATTTTCCCACAGTATGTTGCTGTGCCTTTTTGCAGTAGACTGGTTTCCAACCAAGGCTATAAGACCCACTGCGTTTTGCTATTCAGCCTATAGCTGAGAGTAAAAGAGATGGATTCGTACTTTTCCCAAGGGTACTTATGTGCAAGTGAATCTAATGAATCTGACTGGAGTTTGACCTCGGCTCTCCGTTTTCTCTTTAGATATTGTTGTTACACCACAACGCACATTCAAATTAATTCAAGACCTAATCTAAATTTTGATACAAATAGAATTAGCTGGATTTTTCAGGGGTTACTATTATTTATTGAGGTTGGTTTGGTTCAAGAATAAAGCACTTGATTGAACTCACTTTTAAGTAATAATGATTAACCAAACAAGCACTGTAATGTAACCATTACATGATCCTGAAATATTATTGATGACATTTTGTCTTGACCCACTTGCTGAAACCAGTACTTTACTATTTTGATATTTGGTCACTGTTTTATGGGGAAGTGGGTCAGTCCAGAAACACTTTTTTTTTAGCACTGCTTCATACCAAGTATAGTTTAGTTTGAACTAACAGCTGCAAGTGTAGAGCACTCTGTGAGAATTGACCCAACTACTAATGATTTTGCTGACTGATATGCCACAATCAATATATGCCACAATATGCTTTTGACTAACTGATATGCCACAATATGCTTTTGGTAGTTTTAATTCAAATAAGAAAAAGGACTAGTAGAAAATCTCAGATTGATGTTTCTACAATTACTGAAGAGGAACAAAATATAATGTGATATGATTATTACAATTGGTATATGCAATCCAAAAACAGAAACATGGTAACCATAAATTCTGTTCCATTTGAAAGAAAGAAAAAAATCTATAAATACATTGTAAAAATATATATCTGTTGTTTAACTGAAAGGAAGAAAAAATAAAATGTTGTTTAACTCATAGTAGGGATGAAGAAGGTGATTTCTTTTATAGAAAGTCATCACAGCAAAGAGGAGGGGGGCAATTATGGGAAGGAAAAGAAAAAATAAATAAACTTAAATGTGACCAAAAATAGGAATTGAGGATTTTTTTGTTTCAGCAAAGCCAACGAAGCAACGTGCTCGTCAGAAAGAGAAAAAAGTCCAAGAGAGATTCTTAGAGAATCAGAGGAAATTCAAACCACCAATCCCCCCCCCCACTTTATTAGCATTGATGCTCCCTCTTTTGGCAGTTTTTATTTTAAACTTTCAAGCCATAATATCTTAAAATAGAAGCGTATCTTAAATAAAATCTTAAAATAAAGAAATATAACTAATTAGATTCCAGTAAATTGTAGCTGTGGATTAAATAGCAGAATAGACTGCGTTTTCTAGCTTTGGTTGGCAACCAGTCTAAGAAGACAAGTTTAAATTTAAAACATCTGCTATTTTAAGGCTATACTCACTCATCAGAAAAGGCTTCAGGAATCAGTTCCGAAGAAAAATTTGGAGTGAGTCTCTAAAGCAGTTTGAAGTTGCATTTGGCAATGTCCTGGCAGCCCCTGTTGGGGTGTGTCTGGGGTGAGTTTCTGCTGTCACTGTGGCTCTTTAATTTGTTCCAGTTTCATGTTTGCAAATTAAACTGCATTGAAATGTATTATATTGCAGTTTTGGTATTGTTTTTGGGCTTTTAACTTAAGTTTGCATATGGCTGGAAGGTGATCACTTAGATCTATCTATCGCCCGGTTCACACTCCACCCATGTCTATAGAACAGGTTAAGAGGCTCATCCCTTGTTCCCCGTTTAGGATGTGGTTTCCGGCTTTCTCTTTTCTAATCTTCTCACTTTTTTTTTGTTTTTTTTCAATTGGAGTAGATAGATCTATCTATCGCCCGGTTCACACTCCAACCATGTCTATTGAACAGATTAAGAGGCTAATCCTTTGTTCCCTGTTTAGGATGTGGTTTCCGGCTTTCTCTTTTCCAATCTTCTCACTTTGTTTTTTTGTTTTTTGTTGTTTTTTTTTCAATTGGAGTAGATAGATCTGTCTATCGCCCGGTTCACACTCCACCCATGTCTATTGAACAGGTTAAGAGGCTCATCCCTTGTTCCCTGTTTAGAATATGGTTTCCGGCTTTCTCTTTTCCGATCTTTTCACTATTACGTATCACACCTGCACATCAGTGGCGTTACCGCCTTGCTCGGGGTGATACGATAAAAAAAAAATCTAAACTTATTTATAAATGTAACTTTGTCTGTGTGTGTGTGCGTATGTGTGTGTGTGCGTGTCTGTTACCTATAGACTCCGAAACGGCTGAACCGATTTTTTTTCAAATTTAATCACAGTGTCTGTAAGCGTCTGCGAGGATTCTTAGCTTAAGTTTTGTGTCGAGGTACCCCGATAAATATCGAAAATCGATAATCGAAAAAATCGGCTTATAGAAGGAGTGGTCCGATTTTAATCAAATTTGATACACTCATAGACAAAGACATAAGAAACGATATTCAGAAGTTTCAAGGTTGCAGTTCTTACAATAGTGCAGAAAATCGATTATACATATAAAAGGCAAAATGTTTGTGTGTGTCTGTTTATTTGTCTGTATGTCTGTATTTTTTTCAGCCCTTTTATTTTAGTTTTTGCTTCAGGTTTGGCTCTAAGTAGGTATAATTATAGTTCTTAGTCTCAGCCATGATACCATTTACTTAGAGGATTTATTTTGCCTTCAAAATTCAGTTTACGACGAAAGAATTTATTTGATATCGATACCAGGAAATCCAAATTTGACTTACATCCATTCATTTTTCTTTCAGTCTACGGTTTCGCTTTGACTGGAAACAACTATTGCTTTTTAGTCTTTCGTGCCAACGTCCAAAGAGTCTGAGCTCCAGAACCATGGATTAGATTTAAAGCTTTCATTACACCCGAACAACGCCGGGTTATACTGCTAGTATAGTATATATGAATGATCTAACTGTTCTATAAAGCCAAGTAAATGTAAAATGAGCACCAAACTAAAAATCAGATTGTTTCTTAGAAAATGTAATGGAATTTTTTGTATGCTTTGTATTAAATAATTTTGTTCAAATTAAAGAAATTTGGTAAAAATTTCAAGAAAAAAATGGGCATTAATGGGTTAATTCTTCTTTCCTTCCCACCATTCTTCTTCCACGAAAATTAATAAAATCATTTAACTTCTTGAATTTTTGTTAAATTTTATCTTTCACTCTCTTCTGATCTTCCTCTCTCTTTCCTTCGCCATGTAATTCCCCTCTAAAGCAAGTCTTTTTTTCTTTTCATTCTTATCCTTCTTTACCTTTGCACTTTTTCTTATTATTATTGTCTTCGTATTAATTTCAATATCAAATTCTTATTCAAATCTTCACAGTTTCTATATTTCCTCTCTCCTCCTTCACCTTCTCTTCATCTATTCTTGTTCCTTTCTCCCTCCCCCTCTCTCTCTTTCTCTCTTTATCTTTATTGTTACTTCATCGATATTATTTATCTCCTCCTTCTTCTCCCGGAAAGACGATGCCTATCTTGATGCTTCGTCAGTAGTGTAGAGATGTGGCACATTATTAATCCCATGGGGTTTTCAAACATCCTGATTAAATAATATGCATATGTCAATAGCTGTAAAGTCTTAATATTAATGTAAAGAAATGTTTCCAAGTTTCTCCAAAACAGAAAGATTGGCTTTTATGTCTCAATGTAACGAGCCTGTGATTTAGATTAGGTTCTTCTTCTTCTTCTTTTATGTGCTATGTCTCTTCAGGACGAAGGGGATCATGTCTCCCTATCATGTCTCCCTATCCCTGGTGGCTCTTAGCACACTTTTCTGTTACCCCACCCAAACCCCGCTCTGCCATCCACCTGCTCAGGCCCTTCAAATATGTTATCTGTCGCTTTCCTCTGTCTCTTTTCCCCTCTATCTGACCTGTGAGTATCAGATTCTCCAAGCACACCTTCCTCATTACTTGTCCCAAGAACTTGAGCTGTCTCTTTGTGATGCTCAGCATTAATTTCCTTTTCAATTTCATCCTTTCTAAAATCTCATCATTGCTCACATGCTCAATCCATGATATTCGCAGCATCCTTCTGTTGAACTACATTTTAGATGCTTCAAGTTTTTCTGGAAGATATTTTAATGACTATCGTCAGAAGGATCAAGTTGAGTGAGAGTTTAGTTGCTTTGCCGATTAAAAGAATTGTTGAAAGAAAAACAGCGAGCAAAACGCAGGTACATTGTCACTACGGGACAATGTACCTGCCATAAAATAATAGATAGGTTTGCCTGTCGTCTGGTTCACACTTGTGTCCAATAATTTCAACAGAAGTAGAGGTTTATCCCTTGTTCTTATTTTAAAATTGGGTTTCCGGTTCCTTCTAAAGTCTACCTCAACTCGATATTTCTAACGTCTCCGCCTAAAACTCTTAACTTCTTTTTTTAATTTATTTATCTATAAGAGTAGATATGGTCACCTATTGTCCTTTTTTACACTCATCCCTGTCCATTGAACAAAAGTAAACGTTTATCATTTGTTTCCTTTTTAGAATTGGGTTTTCAGTTGCTTCTAAAGATTTTTTATTTTCCACTTACTGTGGTCCTTTGCATCTGTAGGGAGCGTGTTCTTTGCCGGGTCACCAATCATGAAGTGGCCACGGTTATGTAAGGTACAAGGCCATTTAAAAACATAACCGAAAATCTCTACATTTTAAGATATCAGAAGGTTGAAGGTTGGATGTTAGAATGTGGAAGAATAAAATATTTCGTTCTGTATATTAAAGTAAAATTTTATTAACTGAGCAGAATAACAAATTTGTAAGAAAAAAATGTTAAAAGAGAAAAATATACGTAGTTAAATGTTCCAGAGAAATAGTAGTAAGTAGCAGAATGTGTGTGTGTGTAAAAAGATTAACAGGTTACTAATAAAGTCTGTGTTCTGTTCCTTTTTTATGACCAGCGAGAAAGTGAAAAGGACGGTAAAGCAATAAAGGAAATTGTACTTAGCGGACTTTCGTTTCTAGAAGTCAGTTGAATTACCTTGTTGTTGTTGTTTTTTTATGGCGAGTAAGTGAAAACGAAGAAAGTAAAATTGGATGGAGTAAAAGAATGAATGTATGTCGACGAGACATGACAGGGTCGGCGTCTTGAAATTTCTTCTTTTAGCTTGATGTCTCTATGCTCCCATCTGACTGACTGAATCTGACTTTTCTTCTGTCTTTATACCGATTCACCTTTTCACACTGGATCGCTAACTTTTCTTTCAGTTTTGCAAACCGCTTCCCTTCATTGGTTAGAAAATAAATTTCACATCAGATCGCTAAATTTAACTTCGTCTTTTTCTTTAGGTATGGGGTCAATCCCTTTCCTATTTATCAAAATTAAATTCCACATTTGATTGTGAATTTTTGCCTTGGTGTGGGTTTTTTCCAAATGTTTTCAGTCATTCTGATCCATTTTTTCGGGTGTAAAATATTACTTTTTGCGTTTCCGTTAGGATTTGTATCCGATGCATATTTGTACTATTTTCACCTTAATTGGACTGGTTCCCATACTTTGAGTATCTTTTGGGTTTTTCTACACGGTTAACATCATTGTAAAATAAAAGAGAGGGAGACGATAGACAATTTAATACACTGTTAATCGCGTGAAGTCGTATTAATAATGTGGGGTTTTCAAACAGCCCATCTGAAATATTATACACATATCAATAGCTGTAAAGCTTTCGTATTGCCTTTAAGTGTTTCCAGGCTTCCTTCTGTAGGTTCGAATGTAATCTGCCTCTTATATCTTTTAGTCGCTGTTATACTAATCTGATAATGATAATGGTATTACTAGTTTCACTCTTTTTGTAGGAGTGGTATTAGTACTACTGGTAGTAGTAGTAGAACTGAAAGATGATTTTAAATAGTCTTTCATTATATAACTAATTTATGTTAAAATTTCATCAATATCCTTTTTTTCCTTGCTCGTTTTTTTTTATTTTTTACTAGTTTTGTTCTTTCATTTTAAAGTTTGTTTTTACTCGTCTTTACTAACGTCTTTTTCTTCTTTACTCTTCTATATATCTCTTTTCATTGGTCGACATTTCCTTTCTCCACTTCTTTCCATTCATCCTCCACGAAGAAATCGTTTTGCCTCATAAAGTGATCCACTGAGTCATCAACTATTCATTGATCAATCCATCGATCTTTCAATCGCTCACAGTGAATCGGTGTGAAGACAGCCAAAGCATGAATAAATGTGTATGTGAAATACTTCAGCGACTTCATTTTCCACTGTGGTGCTCCGAAGGCGTCCTCATTCTTTTCGAACAAACCAGAATGCATTTTGTACGCCAAGCGGGCGGTAAGGTAAAGAGAAGGATTGAATGTGCTTAACAAGAATCTGATACCACTTAGAGAGAATGATAAAAGGGATTTAGTTGTAATTGATGGTGACAACCGTTGTGTGAATGAAGAGGCTGAATAGATAGAAGTAGAATCTTACAGATAAGAAGAAAAAAAAAGTAAATTAAGGGGAAATGGGTTGAGGCTACAAGAAAAAAAATTGCAAACTGATTTTGAGAAAATTAGTGAATGGTTGAATTAGAAAGGAAGGAAATCAAGACCAAAAAAAACTGCATCTTTAGAAACAATTCATAAAATGTTGTGAAATTAGACAGACCATTTACGATATGTAGCGAGATCGAGATAGACTCAATGAGATTGATCTAAATCAAAGTCATGTTTGGGATACTTATGTATCTCACACTGGAGCCAAAGGTTGGAGTCCGAACCCGGTGGGGAAGGGGGGAAATAAGAAAAGAGAAAACTTAAATGAATCAAAGAAAATAAGAAAGAAGAGTAAAGTGGGAAAGAATAACAGAAAAAGTAGTGTGAGAATAAAAGGAATGTGAAACAGAGGGAAAACGAATGAAGGATAAGAGATCGATAAAAGAAAGGAGAAAAAGAAGGAGAGCAAAAAATAGGGTAAGAAAGAAAGAAAAAAGAAATAGAATGCGAGAAATAATGAGTGGGAAAAGAATAAGAAAGAAAAAGAACGAGAGATCGAAGGAAAACCAATAGTGGTACGAAAATAGGGAAGGAGGGTAAGAAAGAAAAATGAAAAGCAAACATAATATAAGAAAGAAAATGAAAAGCAAACATAATATAAGAAAGAAAGAAAGAAAGAAAGAAAGAAAGAAAGAAAGAAAAGGGAAAGGGTTCGGGATAGAATTAAATAAAAATAACATATAAAAGAAAATAAAAGAAAAAGAAAGAAAAAATAACAGGAAAATTAAGAAAGAAAGAAAGAAAGAAAGAAAGAAAGAAAGAAAGAAAAGGGATTCAGGATAGAATTAAATAAAAATAACATATGAAAGAAAAAAAGAAAACATAAAAGGAAAAAATATAGGATAGAATGAGAAAGAAAGAAAGAAAGAAAGAAAGAAAGAAAGAAAGAAAGTCTTCTGGATTCTTGTTGAGAAATCACACAAAATACTAAATAACAAAAGCAGATATGGAGATCGAAAATGTAAGTTATATTGAACAAAAATATACAAAATGGAACACGGGTTGGTAAATTCAGGAATACGAGGAATACTGTTAGCATAAATTAATATATACAGTCTTGTAGGGAAGAAGTGTGTCCGGGTAATAAGTCTATATCCAAAATAACTCCAACTTACTACGCACCAACTTACTGACCAACTGACTTCTTACCGACTCTCTGCCGTTCTCTGTATAGGCAGGATTATATGCACACATTAGGCGAGTCCATTCTTATGTGCAAAAAAGGGTGATCCCCAACAGAAAGAAAGAAAGTAAGAAAGAAAGAAAGAAAGAAGAGGAAGGATGGGAACGAATAACAGAAAAATAGCGTAAGAATATAAGGAATGTGAGACCGTGGGAAAAACGAATGCTGAATAAGAATGAAAGAAAAGAAGGGAAAAAACAAAGGAAAGCAAAACATAGGATAAAAAAAAGAAACGGAAGGCGACAGATAATAAAAGAAAAATAGAATAAGAAACAGAACGAGAGATAAAAGAAAAAGGAATATAGAATAAGAAAATAATGAAAGAAAGAAAGAAAGAAAGAAAGAAAGAAAGAAAGAAAGAAAGAAAGAAAAGACAGTCGGGACAGAATTAAATAAAAATAACGTATGAAAGAAAACGAAGGAAAAGATAAAAAGAAAAAGAAGATAGGATAGAATGAAAAAGGAAAGAAAGAAAAAGACAGAAAGAAAAGGAAACAAAGCGAAAATAGTATGAGAAAGAAAGGAAAAGAAAACTAACAAAAGAAACAAAGAAAGGAAAAAGAAAAGCGAAAGACAACTCAGCTATAAAAAAAATAATATACAAAAATATTCTAATGGAAGTTACGAAAAGCCTATGATGGATCATCATCTGTTGATTTATTAGTAATCAACACTTGGTTCTTTCCATTCCTGTGTGTTGGACGGCGGGAAAAGGCACAATACTTTTGGCCAAGAGCCAAGGGAAGACGAAAGAGAGATCTTAAATCCATTCAGATATTTGCTGATATTAATGTGTCATTCATTGGTGGCAGCCGGTGGAGCCTGGCGCCAATCTCGATAAAGTTTATGAAGTCAACTTGGAGGCTTCTCAATGCTGCAAAGTGAGTGAGGTTTGCGTACAAAGTGACAATTATGGAAAGCAAATTATCAATCATATTCGCCAGGCTGAATCTGTCCTGTTTGGATTTGACTATACGATCGTAATTATATAGCTTGTGCTTTCTCAGTAATAGCATCGTATTGATCTGATACCAAAACGAAAGCCTGTATTTATAGAACAGTAACGTGTGCCTTCGTCTGTTCAAATGTCATCAATGACCTTCAGTTACGACTCCATACTCAAACACCCACTGCTGAAATTTATCTGCAACGAGGTTGCTTCTTCGTCAAATAATAGCTTTTACCTCATTGTTTCAAGGTTTAAACAACATCATGAATAACTACTAAACATCTCTTCAATACTATTTCATAAGGTAACTCGATTTTATTGATTTATTTTTTATTGTTTTGTCTTTGAATATGAATGCCACAACCAAACGGAAGCATTACACTCGTAATTTAGAAAAAGCTTCCGTTTTACTACTTATAAAACTTGCCAAAGGAGTGGATTCTCTCTGTGTATAAGCTCGTTGTTCTTAATGTTATATCCTCTTTCTCTAATATGTGAGATTTTCTTTGACTACTGAGCGAAGATTATGGACTGGATTCCCGTTGTCTTCTTGGTGATTTGTAATTCAAAGTAAACTTTTTGGTAGACTAGCTGCAAATTAAAGAGAGAGAAGTCTCGTTTTATCATATTATTTTATATCAATTAACACCAAACAATAAGATAATGGCACTAAGATTCAAAGCAGTAAAAGAAAAAAGAAAACTTTAGAACGAATTGGAAATCCGATCCTAAAAAGGAAACATGTGATAACCTTCTACTTCTGTACAAAACATTAGTGAGCATTGTGAACTCATAGATGCTGCCATCTGGAAGGCAATTAAGTTCATATTTTATCAAGGTTATCAAAGCAAAAATGAAAGCTCCAGACTAGGCTGTAATCTAAACCTGGTTCGCTAAAACCATTTCCTGCTTATATAACCGTTATGTTACTTACATATATGCGTTAACCAAAAGTCATCGTAAAGATTTGCTCTTGTAGGGGCATTTGTTTCTCAAATTGGCCTTGTGCCAAACATCTGAAGTCTTCTCAATTTAAAAAATCAGAAGGTTGAAGGTTGGATGTTAGAATGTGGAGGAATAAAATATTTCGTTTTGTATGTTAAAGTAAAATTTTATTAACTAAACAGAATAAAAAATATGTAAGAAGAAAATGTTTAAAGAGAAAAATGTACGTAGTTAAATGTTCCAGAGAAATAGTGGTAAGGAGTTAAATGTGTGTATGTAAAAAGATTAATTAACAGGTGACTAATAAAATCTGTGTTCCTTATGGCTGACGAGAAAGTGAAAAAGAAAGTGAAGCAATAAAGGAAAATTGTACTTATCGTACTTGAGTTTTTAGGAATCCGTTGAAGATTTCTTATTGTTGTTGTTTCTTTGACGACGTGTGAGTGAAGAAGAAGAAGGGAAAATTGGAAGGATAGGAAGAACGAATTTGTGACGTGACTTTACTTCCGGATCGGCTTCAAGTTTCCTTTGTCACATTTTAGCGTGTCGTCTCTTCGCTCCCATCTGATTGACTTCCGTTATCCCGATTCACATTTTCACACTGGACCGCTAACTTTTCTTTCAGTTTTCCAAATCGCTTCCTTTCATTGGTTAGAAAATATATTTAACATCGGATCGCAAAATTTGGCTTCGTCTTTTTCTTTCAGTACGGGTTCAATCCTTTTTCTATTCGGCAAAATTAAATTTCACACTTGATTGTGAATTTTTGCCTTGGTTTGGGTTTTTCCAAAATGTTTTCAGTTATTCTGATCTATTTTTGCGGATGTGAAATTTTATTTTTTTCGTTTCAGTTAATTATTGGATGATATAGAATTTGTATCCTATAATCTCAATTATCATTTTCGATAGAAGCATATCGATATATCGTAATGTAGCTTCCATATTTCTATAATTTTTACATGGTAATTATTCTTATTAAACTTCCTCTTTGGACTTCCCGAATTTAGGCGTCAGAAAATGCGACACTGAGATTCTGTCGTAAACTATATAAAATGCGGACGGGGAAGGTCAACCGCTTCCCGAGAAACCTTTGTCACTCTTCTTATTCAAGTCGTTCCTTTAGTCCTACCAGTCGAAAAGAACAACACTGAAATCCAAAAGCACACTAGGATAGCCAAAGGTGCATTCCTAAAGCTAAGCAGAATATTAAAAGATAAAAGTAACTTTGTCAGAGACAGAAAATGAGAACTGAATGATAGTTAATGCTGGACAATCTCCTCGAAGATGAAGAGAAGACTTGAAGCAACAGAAATATTGATCTAAAAAAAAGATGCTGACGATACTATGGAACGGATATTTGACGAGGTTTTAGAGAAAATGAAAACAAGAACGAAAACTTATACTTAACATCAGGAAAACAATTTAGGTCTCTAATGCACACAATAAGGAAGGAGGGTTTGGAAAATCTGATACGCACAGGACAGATTGAAGGCAAGAGAAATAGAAGAAAACAACGATTTGGAAAACTTAATTCTCAAAAATTATATCGTGGGAAAGAGAGAAAGGGGAAGGTAGTGGGCCACCTAAATTTGTGTGAGTAGATGACAGAATGAAGTGGGGGTCATGGAAAGGAATAAAGGCTACAAGGGATAGGTTGTGGGAAGCCATAATTGCTTATTTCCTGAAGGGACATGGCACACATAAGAAAAATATTATGTTTAATGAATGGCAATACAAATATAATGGCAATAGTTTCGGTAAGGAAAGCAAGAAGAAAGGACTAAACACTAACTGGAAGAAGACAGAATGCATGGCTGTTTGTAAAAGGATGAATACAAAGTGCGCATTGCAAATCGGAAATAGCAAAATCAAACAAGTGCGGTAATTTAAATATCTGCGTAGTGTTTTAACAGAGGACAGAAACTGATTAAGGCTTAAGTATTTTTTTTTAATTTACTGTTTCAGAGGTTGACACTGAAATCCGAAGACATATTGGGATGCATTCTAAAAGCTAAGCTGAGTATTAAGAGATAGAAAGAAATTTGTTAGAGACAGAAAAAGTGGACTGAACTGTTACCTGTATGACAGTGAATGCTGGACAATCTCCTCGAAGATGTAGAAGAGACTTGAAGCAACAGAAATATTGATCTAAAGAAGGATGCTGGCGATACCATGGACAGAATATTTGAGCAGCGACGAGATTTTGAAGAAACTAGAAACAAAAAGGAAACTTATGCTTAATACCAAGAAGAGATAGTTGAAATTTCTGCGGTATGTAATGATGTAGTGGGATTGAAAAATCTAATACTCACAAGACAGATAGATGAAAAAGGTGCAGGGGAAAACAGCGCATGACACGCTTGATGAAAAAACTAGGTTCAGTATAAATAACGAAGAGACAAAACTCATTAAAAGCTACAAGGGAAAGGAAGATGTAAAGGGTCATGATCGCCTACGCCATGAAGGAACATGGTACATAAAAGAAGGAAATAAATTTGACAACAAGGCCTAATCATTTTTACTGTTGAAATTGCGAGATGTAACTGTAAGTTCTATTCTGATATGTTCTTCTTTAGCACTCTTTGCTTGTAGAAATCTCATGTAGCTTCTTGCTTTCCTGTCTTTAAAGAATTAAACGCAGTGTCAGTCATATTTTTGCCTCCTTGAATCTTGTTCTTTTTGTTGTTCTTTTTACTCAGCAACATCTTCTCAATTTCCCTCACTCTTGGTAACTCCTTGTATCATAGTGGCTTTATCACCTTACTTAAGTTATTTAAAAAATTCATTAAGTTAAGAAATTATGTTTACAAATGTTAGAGTTATTAATATAATATTATGTGTGAAGCAATTTTGATAATACTTATTCCATGGTAGGGTCCGACAAGTAGGAAGATTGATAGACAGAAAATTAAAAAAAAGTAAATAATAATAATAATAATAATAATAATAAAAACTGATATGGTTTGTCTCGCGTATTTTAACATAGCAACCAAGAGATTTGAAAAAATCTCAAAGTATAAAGACCTGGAAATTAAGATAGAAAAAAAATGTGGAAATTGAAAACAAGAATAGTACCAGTAATAGTAGGTGCACTTGGAATGATAAAAAATGGGACACAACAACGCATTTTAAAAAATCCAGGGAAATTCAAGCTGAAGAGAAATAAAAAAGGTCTTGATGAGTACAGCCTTTATACTAGGAAGAACTTTGTCCATGTAACGCTTATGAGAGGCAAAAAAAACAAATAAAATGTAGCCATAATAACAGACCACTAACTACCTTAGGTCTTCCCGCAGACTTGGTAGGTAGTGTGACCATATCAAAAATCGAATAATAATAATAATAATAATAATAATAGGACCTGTAACAATCGTTTAAGACTTTACAATGCGCACATAGAGAACAATCAAATCTAATCGTCCAGGTATCGTAATGAAAGACCAAAAAAACGGAATGTGCTTTCTTATTGCCATGGCAGACTGAAATTATGCAAAATACCAGAACCTTCCAGTGAAAATCTCAAAGATGTTGCACAAAATGTCAGCAGTAATTCCAACTGTAGTTGGAACACTCGGATTGATTGGAAATTGAGTCCAATAAACTCAGTGAAGCGATTCCTGGTAACCCATGCATCAAAGAAATACGAAACATTATACTCACAAGTTCACACATTACCAAGAGTTTTTTCTATGTAAAAAGTGTGTCATCTTAGGGTTATTTTTACAAAGAAATGATCAGTGGAAAATGTCAGGAAGCTATTTATAACCTTAGATTTCTGATTGAGACCCAGGGGATACAAAAGAAACTAAAAGATATAATATTAACTATTATTATAATACATCAGAAATTTATAGTTGAAGATTAGAATAATTATAAACTCATGATCTTGTTGATGACTGCGGCAGAAATACCTCCTACATATTCCTCCCAGAAATATTTCTACACAATGGCAAGACATTGACTAACTGAAGACATGATTACGACTAATGTCTTACAATTATTTGGGGGTAATTTTAGGTGGCATATGTGTAACGAATTTCTATTGAACCCTGTATGTGCTCTGTATCAACCACAACTAGAGAGCTTAATCTATCCTACTATTTAAACCATTGCTGAAGTGTTAGAGAAGTGGGTTTTCATAGATTTCATAGAACGATCAATTAAAAGGAAGACTTAATTGAAGACGTGCCATAAAGTTAAAAAAATGGAAAAATCGTAGGATCAGCCGCAAAATTTGAATGTGACTTCCATAGTTACAGGTTTAAGGACACGTCACATTGAAACACCAGTTCCCGTTCAATCACCAGAGTTAAGGAACACCAAGCATGATCAGTACCTAGAAGAGTGACAGTTTTGGAATACCAGGTACTGTAAGCTTGGATGTTCGAATAATGTTAAAGATAACGGCTCAGAATTGTTAATTGGAGAGTCGAGTTCCAATTCCAGCTAGGTTCGTTATACTCACTTAGGCGCAAATACAATACTCTTCGATCTATGCATTAATTAGATACTATTCATATTTCTAAATAATTATCATCTACCCTGCCAAAAAAAAAATTCCATCTAAAAAGGATATTTTGGGGGTTTCAAATAACCTAAAAAATGTTGATAAGCTGTAGAAAAACGAATCAATAAAAGTGGAGAAATTAAAGAAATTAAAAAGCCTTTTAATGGTAACGCGTTTTGCCTCCGCTAGGTACGTAAGTTGGCGTCTTTAGGTTCGAATGAAAGATAAAACCGTGTGCGTGTGTCTGTGTGTGTGTGTCTGTGTGTTTGTGGGTGTGTGCTTATATTAAAGCCGTGAATAACTATTGGATTTTAAATCAGCCAACTCCGAGTACATTTCTTTTATTCTCTCTGTACATGTGTATGTATATATGTATGCCTTCCATGCTATTAAAAAGTAAGAGAAACAATCTGTCCCAGAGCAACACACTTGCTGTATTTGTGGAGAAGTTACCTTTTCGTCTTCATCGTTTGGTTTAGACAATCACGTGAGATCCCACTAGACAGATCAGGTGCAAAATCCTGTGAATGCAACCATACCAGAAATACCTGCAGGTTACTTGTGCGCATTTGCGACTAGTTTTGTAATTCTGTTGTGGGACTCAAATATCACCTGAGTGTACATAGGTACAGGCAAGTTTCTAACATAGGTAACCCAAACAAACTTTATGATTTCCGTGTGTGTAAAAGAGATTCTAAAAGTGAAGCTGAGCGCTTGTTCGGTTAATAATTATGGAAATAATAAAATTCTGAAATAAAAAGAAAAGCTACTAAGTGAAGTGATGATCATCTTCTGAAAAAAAAAAAAACAAAAAAAAAAACACTGACAATCAGTTCCAAGCCAACAGTTTCTTCTCTCGCACTTCTCGCTTGTGGAACTCTCTTCCGGTATCTTGCTTTATAGTCAACTTTGGTAATCAAAAATTTAAATCCAATGTCAATCGTTATCTTCTGTCTTCTTAATTCCAGTTCTTTTATTGTTCTTTCTCCTTGGTACTGCTATTTTCTCATATTCTCTAACACTTATTG
The DNA here is from genome assembly GCA_037127315.1 of Ascarosepion bandense. Classification (NCBI taxonomy): domain Eukaryota; kingdom Metazoa; phylum Mollusca; class Cephalopoda; order Sepiida; family Sepiidae; genus Ascarosepion; species Ascarosepion bandense. The sequence continues at coordinate 3,411,165 of JBBBDQ010000357.1, read as the reverse complement.
ACACCTTGCGTCTTAGTGCTTCACGCCTTTCACGGGTTAAAATGCTAAAAAAACATATATTAATGCTGAGTATTATAGATTTTTGTGCAATCTAGAATGGATTAAATTTCTGTTGCATTTATTCATGCGTCTATTGGTGTTCGTTTACAAAAATGTTTCTCGTCGTTGTAACGTTGCTTCCTTGTGCCTTTTCTACTTTCATGATAATTGTTCTGATGAATTTGCGCTATGGTACCTAGAATTTGATCGCAGTACTAGATTGGAGGCAGGGTCTATTCATTTTAAAATTGAAATGATTAGATGTAACCGTTCTATGCTAACAATTTCTTCTATCGCACTTATCACGTGTGGAATATTTTTCCAGTTTCTTGTTTCCCAGTCAACATTGATCTCCAAAAGATTAGATGCAATGTCAATCGTTATCTTTGGTCTTCTTAATTCCTGTTATTTTACAATATTCTTTCCTTTTTTATTTTTTTTATTTTTCTAAAACAATTTTTGAAGGTAAGGTTCGACTCCACCTGTTATCCCATTCAACTATAGTATAATTAGGAAGATTTGTATCACTAAAAAAGGAAAATGTGTGACAAAGTGGAAAAAAGTTTTGTTGGATCAGGTTTCGTTTTTTCGGACTATATATATATATATATATATACTGTGTATTTGGGCAACAATCTTTCTTAAAATTAAAATTGCCAAAATGTAGCATTACTTTCTTTGTTGGCTGCCGGGTCATGTAATTTAAAAATTATATATGTGAATAAAAATATTCTTACAATTTGAAAATATTTTTTAAATTTAAATAACCTGCAAAGGTTTGAGAAGTCGTAAAAAACGAATCAGTCTATTTAGCCAAACAAAAGAGAACGTAAAACAGTAATGAAGCGAGGATGTTAGTTAAATGATAACACAAAACTTTGTTTCCTTTTTTTATTCTCTCTTAAATGACTTTAATTATTATCGGCCTGTCTCTGGTACAAACCCAAAAACCGATCTCTGAAACAGGAACAATATGAAGAAAAATGTGTGACAAAGTGGACAAAGTATTGTTGGATCAGGTTTCGTTTTTTCGGACTTTACTGGACTAAATTTAGCCCGATGAAGTCCCAAAAGGACCAAACGTATCACAAAAAACTTTTTCCACTTTCTGTCTGTCTGTCTGACTGTCACACACACACACACACACACACACACACACACACACACACACACATATATATATATATATATATATATATATATATACTGTGTATTTGGGCAACAATCTTTCTTAAAATTAAAATTGCCAAAATGTAGCATTACTTTCTTTGTTGGCTGCCAGGTCATGTAATTTAAAAATTATATATATATATATATATATATATATATATATATATATATATTGACCTCTATATATATTGTCCTCTATATATATATTGACCTCTTTTTTACTGGCTGGATCTTTTTCTTAATTTGTTGGTATGCTTTGCCGCGTAATGGTTTATTTTTTCCAGATCATGATTGAGTGTTTTTGTGTACAAACAGCTGACGAGTGAGAACATCATAACGGTGTCCTCACGATATTTGGAAGTTTTATCTGCTCAGTTAAGGAGACCAACTCTTTTTACTCATCAACGCTCTATCTCCACACGGATATCGAGCACTTTACGATAAAAACCTGCTTGCCAAAATACATTTTATCAGTAAAACCACTGAAAAACAACAAGATTGGCACTAAACATGATTACAATTAAGCACTATATATGTGTGTGTGTGTGTTTATTGTAATTTTAACTTGTTACTGAAAGAAATACAAAGAAAAATGAATAATAAATATTGTATTGCCACAATCTTGTCCCTTTAAACCGCTGTCACGTGATTTGCACGTAAGAATCAGCATCTTGATTTATGCTCGAACACTGTCAACACATCTTTCAGTAGATTAGAAGACTGAATGTATTTGTGTAAAAAAAAATACCTTTGTTTCCTCACATCATTAATTAACGCTTGTATGTTTTTTCTTCTATTTTCCAGGTGAGCAACATGTTCATTGTGAGTCTAGCGATCGCTGACTTGATTGTTGGTCTAATTGTCATGCCACTGAACGCAACCTACATCTTCACCATCGACTGGCTGTTTGGCTTGGCTGTCTGTCAGATCTGGATTGCAATCGACTACCTTGCCAGCACGGCATCCATTCTCAATTTATTCATTCTCAGCCTTGATCGTTACTGGTCCATCATGTCGCCTCTCAAGTATATGCGCAAACGAACTAAAAAACGAGCGTTGATCATGATCTCCTTTGTCTGGCTCCTGTCGTCATTATGGATCATTCCGATCACCGGTTGGCACGCGTTTGTGCACGGTGGCGTACGTACAGTCCCAAGTGACACCTGTGACACTGAGTACGCCAAGAACTCCGCCTTCAAGGTCGTGACGGCCTTTTTCAACTTCTATTTGCCCTTATTTCTAATGTTTTTCCTCTACATCAAAATATTTCAAGAGATTCGTAAACGCTCTAAATTCGAGCTTGGCCAACGAACCTGTGGTGGAATGATTGTTATGACAAATCAGCCTCAGCATCACGAGCAACAACAGCAACAGCAACAGCAACAACAACAGCAGCAACAGCAGCAGCAGCAGCAGCAGCACTCTCACCACCACAAGCAAAACAATCATCACCATCACAATTACCATGGAGTAGCCGCCGCAAGCAAAAACACAGTCGGCAATAGCAGCCATCAAAACCAGTTAAAAGAAGCTCGCCATAAATCGCGAAACAGCAGTTACATTTCTGCGCCAAGTCGGACGTCGCTAGTGGGGACAAATGAAGAACTGAACGACAGTTCTCGTTCAGGAATTACATTACGCGCAATGACAGGAAAAACACCCCGAGACTCATCAACTGGAGCCCCACGCGAGACATTGAATGCGGCAGGAAAAGACCCAAGAAATTGCGTCGTGACAAACCAACCTCAGCAACTATGGCGTAACAATGTCAATTTTAAAATTGAGTCGGCGCCGTCCTACGAACGCCGCCTACAAGAATATGTCTATGATGAAAATGTCGTCGACCCTCTGACAGAGAAGGTGGAACGCTACTACTACGAGGAGCAGTCGACGCTGTGCTGCAGGCAAGCCGAAGTTATAAGCAACCCTGCCGCTTATCGAGAAACTTCCTTCATCACAAGGCCACGGTCGGGCCGCTTGAAAGTTTCTACGACGACACCAGATAAATCTTCACTGCCTACAGGGAGTCCAACCCCAGCTGATGCAGCAGCAACAATCGCTGCTGTGGTTGGCGTTGGTGGCAGTACAAAGAAGATTCATAAATCGAAAACACCAGACAGAAATGCAAAGATTAAAAAACGACGGGAGGAGCCTTCGGTTAAATTGAAATGCTTGCATCACAGCTCGGCAAGTAACGGAAGTTGTGACAGTAGCAGTGAGGGCAGTAGTATATGTTTGAACTTAACTAGGGCCATGTCTGGCAAGTCACGGTTTCCGAGAAAAAGTAGCCAGGGAACACTGGTTGGCTTTGCTTCGACGAACGGCGCTAGTAATCAAAAAAAGGCTTCAGCCAGTAAACTCGCAACAAGCGATTCCCGCCCTCACAGACAGCCTGCGTCTTCGACGACCCTGCGGAGGGACAGTGACTTGAGCGACGATCTTCCAAAAGATGAGAAAGGTCGGCGCTCAAACTTTGCCCCAGCCAACATTAAGGGCCGGTTGAAAAACTTGAAGCAGAGCGCCTCGCTGACCCGCGAAATCAAAGCCGTACGCCAGTTAGGGGTCATAATGGGAGCTTTTACCGTCTGTTTTCTTCCGTACTTTATTCTCTTCATGGTGGTAGCCTTCTGTGACGGCTGTATAGATCCAGGACTCATCACAGCCATGACATGGATTGGCTATCTGAACTCGACCCTCAACCCAGTACTTTATCCACTGTGCAACCTTAATTTTAGGCGTAAATTTCGAAAAATGTTAGGACTTGAAGCTCAGTCTAAAAGGAGCCGATACAACCTACCAAATACAGTTAACAATGTCGGTGTTGTTCGTTACGACTAAAATCGAACGAATAATCGGTTGCATTATGTCTGCGCGTCTGAATGTATATGTGAACAGGGAACATGTGCTTGCATTATTTACGTTAAATAAATTGATCTAAACATGAGTCTACGCATTCACACATATATATGTAAAGTGTGCTTTCACATGTCATATGTACGCGTATTTAGTTACACAGGCACGAGAAAAAGTGGAAAGGTTTTAGCTCGACGAAGAAATACCTTCTGAAAATCTACTGTACTAGAGTTTAGGAAATGGTTTGTACAGAAATATGGTCAGTACAATCACACACACACACACACACACACACACACACATACACACACACACATACACACATATATATATGACATATATATATATATGTGACATATATATATATATATATGGGTGTGTGTGTGTGAAAGGGCCTACTTGTGGGCTCCATCGGACGATGAATTCGTAAAGGATGAAACGCGTTTATACACACAGACACACATACACACACATACACACTTGTTTGTGTGTGTGTGTGTGTGTGTGTGTGTGTGTGTGTGTGTGTGTGTGTGTGTGTGTGTAAACTGACGGACTCTGGAAAAAAAGAGACTCCGCACACAAAACATCCTTTATCACTAGAAAATACGCAAATAGCACAACCTTTCCTAAACATATACAGTAAATTATACACATAAAACAAATTACACTAAAAGTATAATGGAAAATGAAGAAAACGCCACTAGCCTACAAAAAACTGTAGATTTTGTATATAGGAGAAAATAGCTAAAATCTCCTACCCAGATCAATACGAATCACTAAATAAAGGATCAGAACTTATCTCAAAATGCAGACAAGGAAGCAAAATTTTACGACCTTACTGAATGATTCAAAACTAAAAACGAATAATAACATCATGAAAAATGTAAATATATGCATTGTATACAACGCAGATAATGTAACATTTTTGACAAAGTCAGTACTTTAAACGAAACAAATAAAATAATAAATCCCAGAAACATATTCAAACAAGTAAAAAATTGAAATAAAAAATGCATATACTAAACAAACTAACAAAGTACTTATAAACGCATAAAAATGTAAATGCATTAATAAACAAAACAAAAATTAATAGAAATAATTTGTAAAGACTTCACAAACAACATTATAATAAAGATACAAGTAACCACACTCAAAGGCCCAAATATTCTTATTCAATAACATCTAGAATATTTAGAATCGTAACTATTACCGCACACACAACAAAGGTTATCATAATACAATAGAAAAAAGCTACGTAAAATGCAGCATTAGCAAGTGTATATAGTCATGACAAAACACAACACACATGGCGTTAAAATTGATTTTCAGAAAAATACGAATGTGATTTTTTGGTGCAAGGAAATATGTAAAGTCTGCTTGGGTCAGCGAATAAGGCAAACTAAGTTAACTAAAGACAGATAAAGACCAGCCTTCCTCAATTCCCATTTTTTGCCACGTGTCATATTTTTTTGTATTTTTACAAGGCATGAAACAGTTCGTCGCTACTCGATTTTTACCTTAGTGTTCACTTTTATATTTACGTACGTGTTCTATCTCTTTTACAAAGCACTTTTATCAATGAATATAACATACCTTAAAACTATATTTTTATCATATATATATATATATATATATACATATATATATATATATATATATATAAAGTTCCTGAGACATGCAGTGAGGAAGGTGGGCTTGGAGAACCTGATACTAACAGGCCAGATAGAGGGAAAGAGAGACAGGGGAAAGCAGCGGATAACATATTTGAAGGACCTGAGCAGGTGGATGACAGAACGAGGGCTGCGAGATGTTATAAAAGAAATCCTGCTAAGAGTCACCAGAGATAGGGAGACGTAGAAGGCCATGATCGCCTATGTTCTAAAAGGGCAAAGCACATAGAAGAAGAGAGATATAAATACACACAATAACAAAGACAATAATACACACAGAAGCATATATATTTGGGTGTGTCTATGTCTTTTCTTCTTGTTTCATATTTGAATAACTCAACAATAATATAAATATAATGTTTTGTTAAACTTAGAAGTTAAAATTCGTAACCTCTAACAATAATTCATTATATCTCTCTATCTATATATCTATCTATCTATCTATTGAATACAATTTTACTTTTTATTCTGATATGAAATTAATAGACGATTATTAATACCGATTCCTATTTTAATCAAATATAAATATTAATGCCCCAATAAATTGTTTTTAGAGTCTATTCTTAAGTTCCTAAAATTAGAACCTACTTGTGTTTTGATTGTTCACCAAAGACTATGTGACAATGTTTCCATAATTGAGTGAGTTTATCTAGTTTTGAACCTTTTCAAACTCTTCAACTTGAAATCAGCACCATCACATGGTATGACACAAATAGTGTCAAAACAAAATAGCTATTTTTCTAGTGATATTATAAATGTTTATGTGATAAATTCTATATATATATATATACATTGATATATGTATGTATATATGTATATGAATATATACATATATATATTTATGTAATATTCATATATATATATGTAAAATATCAGCATGCAGTGTGGGTATTGAAGAATCAAAAGGAGTATCCTGTACATACAGTGGTAGGATAACTCTCTAAAAGAGCTCTAAATATATATGTATATAAATACATATAGAGCAAATATAAGAAAAATTAAGGCAGACACGTTATTTCATGGTAAATCGGAAGTATGGGCCTATTTCAGGTGAACCATCATCAGCTTCCGTCTTTATTTTACAAAGGATTTTACACGAATATATATATATTTTTTAATTATTTCACCCCAAGGAAAGCATTCCACTGCCACTATTGCGCATGGGGCTACATAGGGGAAGAGTGGTTAGATGTAGGAAATGTCAGAAGGAGAGTGATAGATGGGTAAGGATACCGAGGATGAGGGTTGGGCAGATGGGAAGAGTGTTTGAAAGAATGGGAGTGAGTTAGTGTGTTAGGTGTCTATTGACTTTACAGTCATGTGGAAGGGAATTCCACAGTCGGGAAGTGCGAGAAAAGAAACTGTTGGAGTAGAAGTTGCGGTTATATTTTATAGGTTTCACTGTAAAAGGGTGGGATCTAGTTGCTAATCTAGTTTCTCGTGCAAATTCGTATCTAGGGAGCAGCAGTGATCTAAGTTCATTGGAGCAGAAACCTTGAAAGTATTTATAGAAGAGACACAGGGAAGCCACGTCGCGCCGGTGAGTGAGACTGCAGGCGGTCTGCCAAGTTGGTATCGATCACATTGCAGACCCTCCGCTGTACCATGTATATGCGTGTGCGTGTGTGTGTGTGTGTGTGTGTGTGTGTGTGTGTGTGTGTGTGTGTGTGTGTATTTACTTAGCTAAATCATGCTTATAGTTACATACACTGTCTTCAATACTGATCACTTATCCTTTATAAATATAGAACAATCATGTAAATGTGTTCAATTGAATACAGGTTGCTAATTTTCTTCAATGCACTGCTTAACCTGAGGATAGCACCACATATTGTGTGATGTCAACAGTTTTAAATCTTATTGGAAATATGACAAACATATACCACACTAAAAGCTTCTCGTTAAAGTTAAGCACGCGATATAAGCCGTTACCGCTTCGACCTTAAGACAATGAAGATCGTTTCAATTTAAGTCCAGCAGGCGCTTGTTTAGTGGGTTAGATTTTACAATATAGCTTTTAGTTCTGGTTCTGCTACTTGTAATTTTAATTGGATCAAAATACCGTAACATTACATTATACCACACACACTCACACACACACACACACACACACACACACATATATATATATATATATATATAGTGTTGAGTTATGATAATGATTAGCGCCAAGATTTTTGTTTTTCTGTAGTTTTACAGGTAAAAGGTGTTTTTGTAAGCAGATTGTTATCATAAGATGCTCGATATTGGGGTAGAGATAAAGTGTTAACAGACTTCGAAGCCAGCATGAACCTGCTCAATGAAAGTGACTAATTCTTCGCACTATATATATATATATATATATATATATGAGTTGAATATATATATCGAAATCTGACATAGTGACTAGAATAAGTAAAGAACAGATAAGAAAAAAGTGTCTTTAATCTAGTATTATTTTTTTGACAAGTGATTAAAAAATTATAAAAATCCACAGATACCGTATGTGGATTGATTCTGTGGATTAAAAAAAATTAAATAATCTCTAAAAAATTTCTTAAGGAACTTGCTAAAGTAGAACATGTTAAAGACACTTTTTTCTAACTGTTCTTTACTTTTTGTGTGTATATATATATTCTTTAATTGTGATAGTATTTAGCGCCAAAGTTATTATTCAGTGGTTATTACTGATAAAATGTATTTTGGAAAGCAAGTCTTTTATCGATATCGGGATATACATAGAACTTTGATAGGTATAAAAAGTTTATCTATTTAATAAAGCAGTTTCATCTTAGCTTCGAAGTTTCGTGAGAGCAGTTATGGCGTTCTACCTCATCAGTGGCTGTTTGTCATTAAATTACGGTCTTTTCTTGTTTCTATAGAAAATATGCAAAAGATAAGAACCAAACACAACAAGAAAATACTAAATAAAACTAATAATAACTACACAAACCAACAAGACAATACGAACTAATGTAACTGCCGACAGAAAGACAGCTGTTTACTTAATGATAAATATCTTAACAAGAACATAATAGGCAAAGCAACCGTAACAAACAACACCAATACAGACGAAAACATTTACATAGGGGCAAAAGAAACATCGTTTAAAGAATTCGCAAAACATCATTGAACTTAGAAAAATATAAAAACAACACAACGTTATCAAAATACATATGGAACCAGAAAGTAAACAACATTACCACCAAAATGAAATGGGAAATATTAAAACACCGCCGCCATACAACAGCAATAGCAAAAGTTGTAAATTATGTATAGAAGAGAAACTAGCAATAATTAACTTTAAAAAGCAAAGTATAATTTTAAACAAAAAAAAACGAGATAATGAGAAAATGCAAACATGCGAATAAATATCTACTTTGGTACACAAACAACAATAAATAACAACAAAACCCAACAAAAAATAAGCAGATAAACAATAGAAATAAAAAAGAATAAAAACTAAAAACTAAAAATATAATTGTAAATACGAAATCACGATAAACAAAAATAACACATACAAATAATTAAATACGAGAAATACAAGTGCATACAAAAACACACACATGACAAAAACAGAAAATAATACAAGAACCAGTAAATAAAAAAATAAAATAAATAAAAAACACACGTAAAATTTACAAACACAAATACAATAAACCTAAACATGACCCAGAAAAAATAGACCGTCACACACCAACTCACTAAGAAAAAGGTTAAACCGAGGGTAACAAAACCAAAGAGCTCATCCCAACTAAACAAACACTTATCCACACATAAACTAAAAAAATAAAACAAAAATAAATCAAACAACTGGACATTAAAAATAAAGAAAATCAACTAATGCTAAACAAGAAAAAAAGAAAAGAATAACTAACAAAGCTCAAAGAAAACTACTTTTACAATATTACCCAATATTATATATAAACAAGAAAAAACTGTATTTTAACGACGAAGGGCCCTTACGATCGGGACCACCATAACGGTATCCTCACGAAACTTCGACGACGGCATGAAACTGCTCTATTAAAGAGATAAACTTTTGTATATATATATATATATATATATATATATATATATATATATATACAAAGAAAGAAAGAATAAATTTAAGAGCCAACAAACCTACCTAGGTTTCACCCTACGGCTCGTCAGGGTATTGTTTCGAGACAAACTAAAATATAGTATAACAATTATTAGTATTAGCATTATTATTTATGTTATTATTACTATTATATATATATATATATATATATATATATATATATATACCAACCGTAAACACGCGATTAAAACATTACATTACTTACAAATCTTTTACAAACATTTAATGCATGAATCCAAAATACCGGTACATATTATTAAATAAGTTAAAAATAGTTCTTTACATTCTAAACAATGTAATATTGTTTTCTCAATATAAAGTAGATTCCATAATAAATTTTATTTTCTTCCTATTTTTCCTATTTCCCCTATTATTATTTATATTTTTCTTCTTACCATTATTATATATTATTATTATTATTAATATTTATTTTATTTTTATTATTATCATTATTTATTGTATATCATTCTTATTGCTTAACTCTAATATTATAATTTAGTATGGTACTTCATATGTATGTTTTTTATTTATATATTATTACTTATGTTATTTTAATAAATTTAATACATAGATATTTAGAATTTTATTATTAAATTTCATTGAAAGATTCTAAGATATTATTTTTCAAACATATATTTAATTGTTTATAAAAAGTTTTCCTTATACTTTTATACATTATTAACACTAGAATTTTAAACGGAAATATATTTCGTTTTTACGATTCCAGACTCACATACGCACACATTTATACATAATTCTCTCATGCACATACATTTATACATGATTCTCTCACGTTATTTAGAATAGAAAATTGTTCAATCACTTGACACATGTATACCTTATTTCTCGTATTTACTTTACTGACTAATAAACGCACACATTCACACATGATTTCTCTCAGCACATACATTCATAATTGATTTTTTCATTTTATTTTTAAATAATCGTTCCGTCACTTGCCACGTGTATACAATACATGCTACATATTTTGTATTTCGTCACTGTCATTCACACATACCGACATATACACACACTTAATTCATCTATAGTTTTAATACGCTTGAAACGCATTATTTTCGCTCATATATACTTACATTCATAATCAACATCTAATGTTTTTATTACTCATTGGTACACACACTTAAACGAACACAAGTTTTTTCTTCTACATTTAATATTCATCCATTGCATTATCACACATGACACGTATCTGACAAATGAAACTATACCTCAATAAACATACTGTCTCTTGGATTTTTAAATCATTCTTCTTTAAAGAATCTCAGAAGAAGCTTCTTAAAGGGAAATATGTTAGATTAAAGACACTTTTTTCTACTTGTTCTTTACTTATTCTATTCATCTTATCGGATTCTGATACCCCCAACACACACACACACACACACACACACACACACATACATATATATATATATATATATATATATATATATATATATATATATATATATATTAATTAGAGAAAATTTTCAAAATTCAAAGATGTCGGATGTACATTTCGACATAGGATCTCTAATAGAGACTCTACGTCACGTAGGGAAAATGCAAATCCACCCAGGTGATTTATGAAACCCGCATTTCTCCATCTAACAAAAAAACAACTTCTGGACCTATATCGGTATGTCCGCCGGTCCTTTCAAACAAAGACTGTATAACCACAGTTATATACTCCTTTTCGAACCCCGGTCAGAGGTACCAGACAGCTCTTTCGCGGGCATTCTGGAAAATGAAAGAAGGACTGGATCCTGAAATTAGCTGGAAACTGATAGGTTCAGCCCGTATTCCGAGGAATTTTCGTGATAGGTGCTGTCTATGTTTACTGGAAAGAATTTCAATAGTAAAATACCCCCACCAACACCGGCTACTGAATCTTAGGAGGGAATTCATCAGTAAGTGCCGCCACAAGGCAATTTTTTCGAATACTTAAATTTAGAATTTAAATCCCCGTTGACTAGATATTAGAATATAAATTAAAAGGATTCAATTTAAGTTTTAATCTTAATTTTACCCTAACGTTAACCTTAAAAAAGTATTTTTAACCCCCCTACCTTCCTAATTTTTAAATTGATAACTTCCTGTAATTGGCATTTAGCTCGCTTCTACCTAAAAGGTTTAATCAAATAAACTTAAATAAAAAATTTTAAGATCTTATATTGAAACCCATTCCTTCTCGCCTAAATACACCTCTTCAAACAGCCCAAAATTTAAACTTTAAAAAGTAATTTAACTCATTTAGTTGTCTATCTTTATAAAATATGAGCTCCTATTCCTCCCCTTCCTAAATATACCATTTCAACACCCTGTAACCCTGCGACTACCAGCTCTGTCCTTTTCCACTTTGTGACCGTTGTTAACCTAAAACCCCTCTACACTCTAACCCAGGGCCTTCGCTATTTGGAAAAAACAATGTCGCTGACGTGACGTAGAATCTCTATTAGAGATCCTATGTCGAAATGTACATCCGACACCTTTGAATTTTGAAAATTTTCTCTAATTTTTATTGGCTCTGTATTCTTAATACATTGAGCTCTCTGCCTGCATCACTTTTTAATATTAAAATTTTTTAATTAGGATTAGGATCAGGTTCTTGGAATTTACCTTCCTCCTCTTCCACTTCGGATTAAAGAAAAACAATATATATATATATATGATGTTGATGTCACCTCCCCATTGTGTGATGGTAAGTAAATTAGCCATTACAAATGATATGGATATTCAGCACAAGAAAAACCAGGGTGATCTTAAAACAGTCGTAACCAATCTTAACAAATCCCTAAAATATTTTTAGTCAACGCGATATTTAAAGAGCTAGACTCGCAACTGTAACTATAATCGGTCTCACTTAGCGCTCAAAAATTTAAAAATTCGTGACCCGCTCTGTGATTAGATGGGACTTGGTAAATTTGACAATCTATTTGCAGATACTTTAAGAATGGCGTGCCGCTTGGCGACTGGGCGGGAGTAATTATTTTTGATCGTCCTTTTGAGTAATAGCGTACCACCCGGTGATTGGCTGCGCGTTCATTAAATGTTATTTGAAACGTTGAAAGCTTAACGTTAGTATGAAATGTTGAATATTTGAAGTTTGTTACAGGCATTGAAAGATTGAAGGTTATTTGAAAAAGGTGAATATTATTTGAAACGTTGAATGCTTAACGTTAGTATGAAATGTTGAATATTTGAAGTTTGTTAGAGGCATTGAAAGATTGAAGTTTATTTGAAAAGGGTGAATATTATTTGAAACGTTGAATGCTTAACGTTAGTATGAAATGTTGAATATTTGAAGTTTGTTAGAGACATTGAAATATTGAAGGTTATTTGAAAAGGGTGAATATTATTTGAAATGTTGAATGCTTAACGTTAGTATGAAATGTTGAATATTTGAAGTTTGTTAGAGACATTGAAATATTGAAGGTTATTTGAAAAGGGTGAATATTATTTGAAATGTTGAATGCTTAACGTTAGTATGAAATGTTGAATATTTGAAGTTTGTTAGAGGCATTGAAAGATTGAAGGTTATTTGAAAAGGGTGAATATTATTTGAAACGTTGAAGGGTGTTTGAAATGTTAAACAGTGTTAGAAACTGTGTTTGAAACTTTGACTGCATGGATATTGTTAGAAATATTTGACATTTGAAGCCAGTGCAAAACGTTGAATATTTTATATTTGTTTGTGACATTTAGAGTTTGGAGGTCGTTTGAAAAGCTGAGCATCGTTTGACACTTTGAATGATCTTTGAATCGTTGTTTGAAAAGTTGAACATTTGAAGCCAGAATGAAAAGGTTGTTTAAAGACGTTGAAAATTTGAACATTGTTTGAAAGGTTGGACT
>JBBBDQ010000357.1:3372500-3392500 GCA_037127315.1 Ascarosepion bandense | reverse complement strand
AGAACAGGGATTAGGAAAAAACACTCAAGAGCTACAAAAGACAGTGAAGTTGTGGAAAGCCATGATCTCTTACGTCCTGATTGAACACCAGCCATAGAATAAAAAGATGCTGAATCATAGGTTTTTAAACGGTTTTCTCAAGAAGTTACTGCAATTCGCGAATACTGATAAATCATATTTGGAGAACAATGATTGGCTATCACCGGACGAAAAATATTGTTGAACATAGATGATGATTGCAATCAGAAAATTAAAGTTTTGCTGACCCATATGAAAAGCTATAAATATGGTTTTAAGTGTTTTCTAAATTCGTACGTATTTCTTTTACTTTCTATTAAATATAGTTTCAAGCATTTTTACTGCGAGATTTTCATTTTGGTAATTGTTGATTTCACTTTTCTTATGTTGTAAAAGAAACCTTCCTTAAATTCGCGATGAAAACTTCTACTTACAAACATATCTATTATTTTGTTTATGTAATTATTTAAATATTTAAGCCTATATTACCATAACAGAATTTGAATTTAACATATCTGTATATTCTGATATTTACATACATATATATATATAAAATGCTTTCGTTCGCTGAGATTCGAGCCTGTATTTGTTTATATATAGCCAGTTGATATTAACACTGACCTCTGGCTAATTTACCATTTATATACCAAATCGTGTCCGAGTGGTTAGAACGTTCGTTTTCTGACCATGAACCCCGAGTTCGAATCTCACTGTGCTCGATTTGTCAGGAAAGTAACTACTTGACGTTATCGGTCTGGAGGATTCGATCCCAGCGTGCAGCATCTTTTGAAAATGCCTGACAACTATACCATGGGTTAACCCAAACCTTGTGAGTGAACTTGGGTAGACGGCTCCCTTTGATGAGTCGCCGATGGTTATGCTAGCTCGAAGTCACTAGTCATTGTGGCCGAGAGTTTGAGAGTCCTAGTCTTGTTCTGACTGTTGTTCACAGTAGATAACGCTCTCTTTTCCAGAAACTGTAACTAATGTCCTCTCAGCATAGTTGCAGTATAAAACACAGGTGAGCTCTGTGGGTGTTGAACCAACATGTGTGCCTGAGCAGGCTTCTACAATGGGGATTAGCTAACTGTTCTGATAGACGGGTCTCCTCGAATACAAGTGGCTAGCCATAAAATACCAAATTGTGTTCTGCACATCACCTTTTTCAGTCCGCCACTTAGAAGTTAAACATTTTATAAAACCATGTTTTTTTAGAACGTAAGCGATTATTGCTCTCAACGGTTTCCATTTTCTTTGACAGTTTTTATTTGCCTTTGTTCTTTGGAAAGTATAGTAAAGAAGTTTGTTTTTTTTTTCTTTTGAAATCAACGTAAGCTTTCTCCGAGGCAGGTTGCTATACCAGTCTACAGGCTCTAATTTCTATAGCTAGAAGATGATTTTCTAAGCGCCACTTAGATGTGGCACAAGACCGAAAGTATGAAGTACCCAGTGGGGAGCGAACTCTTTACTCAGTTGTAATAGGTTTTCATGAGACAAACTTGGTAACCATTATACCACATCAAGGCGCCCTTTTCCATAGCGAGAAAGAGGAGAAATAAATGCATATCTTTCTCGAAGGTATTAAGAAAGACTGAATCATGGAGTGTATCACATTAGACTGGAGAATGAACCCAGATTGAAAAGTTTATACAGCTATCCTCAAATTCAGTTAGACAGGAGGATACACAAAAACCCTTTCGTCAAAAAGTTCATACGTGGATATACGGTTGGTCTAATGAATTACGACACGGAAGGGTAAAACGAAAATTTGATTTTGAAATACAATCGATGTCATTACATTGATTTAAGCGCAAATACCCTTAGGAAAGTTTCATGTCTATCTCTTCCCTCCGGCTAGGGTTTAAATAGTAGGACATGTATTGCCAAAAATTGTCAATTTAATATTCACTCGTATGTTTCGGTTTTAAAAACCCTTGTTGATAAACTATAAATGGCAAATTAATAAAAAGTGAAACTAAAACAGTGTACGCATCTGACTATATCGTAATTTAGTAGCATATACTATCTGAGCCTTCGATTTAATTTGTAATTTATCGTAGTAATATGTCTCCGGAACGGTGACATTTATCAAAACGAAAGTGAAATCGGTGAGCTGAATTCAAAATTTTGACCTCTTTCCCTTTGAACCTTTAACATATCGTCTCCGCTTCAGCCACGTATGGGTTAAATGGAAAAAAATGCTGAAGTTCTTAGGACATGTGATGAGGAAGAAAGGTTTCGAGAATCTGATACTCACAGGTCAGATAGAGGGAAAGAGAGACAGGTGAATGTAGCGGATGACATATTTGAAGGGCCTGATCAGGTGGATGGCAGAGCAGGGTTTGGATGGGGTGACAGGATAATACTAAGAGCCACCAGGGATAGGGAGACATGGAAGGCCATGATAACCTAGGTCCTGAATGGACAAGACACATAAAAGAAGAAGAATTCTTACATGGACTAGTTGAGTACATTCAGTTAAATTGTGTTTTATTGCGAGTATAGACTGGTATGCTGTTCATGTTGGTTCTTAGTTATTCTTCAGCAAGTATGAATGTGTGACGTATGTGTGGCCTATTTGTAGTCAAGCTAGCGTTAATTTGTCTTGATTTCCTTTACTAGAAATTTGTTTTCTATTGTGATATGTTTATTATTTGTGTCGTTAGTTCAGCTCTTTTGCCATTTCTGTCAAGTTTTACTAATTAACTGGGAGAAAGGTTGGATTCATACCTTTCCTAAGGGCATTTGTGCGTAAGCGAATATAACAAACCCTACTGGAAAAGGAACATGGCTTTTAGATTTACAATTCCTATCATCTATCCATTAAACCACCGCATAGCCAAACTTACAGCTTCTGGTATTCAAAATCTGCAACTCATCTAGATACTAACCAGGCTTGGCATCGCTTAACTTCAGTGATCATACGAGAACTGGCATCTCAATGTAAGCTTTGAGAGGATTAGTACAAACATTGCTTAGAGCTGCAAGGTATAGGAAGCTTCGAATGAGCCTTGACCGTCGCGTTCTGGAGGTTCACAGCACATAAGAGATCGAAATAAGGACCTCTGGAGTATGCGTTCCTGTTTACTTCTCTTTGACGTTTTAATTTTTCTCCTTGAAAGGACATGGCACGAAGAAGAAGAAGAAGAAGAAGAAGAAGAAGAAGAAGAAGAAGAAGAAGAAGAAGAACTTGACACTCTAGACACGTGTGGCATCCAATTTAGGAGGGCAATTCTAAATTTAGAACCGTACAAAGCAAACGGATACTGACTCAACTATTCTCTTAAAAGTGTTTGATAATTTACATATAATACAAAGGGGCACCGTGGAGAGTTGTGACTGCCTACGCACGACCATTTCTCGTTGATTCTTTCACTACTGTGGCGGTTTTGTGTGGTATTTAGCAATTTAATAAACTTCGTCTGTAGCTTTCTGAATCAGTCACAAGAGTTCTGGAACTTTTTCTCTAATTTTTTTTTTTTTCACAGAGAGGTTCACCCTAGTCAAAGCTCAGGAACCACTCAAGGTAAAGGGTTAAAGAGTAAGAGGAAGTTTATGCGGATAGTTAGGGAAGATAACGGTTAGCACTGGAATTGAAACACGTTAAGATTTTAATGATCCAGAAAAAACAAAAATACTCAGTAAAAAGCTGTTCAAATCGAATTGAATACGGAGGCAATATTGGTGGTTTGATATAATGTGGGTGACATGTCGGATGCTGGGCGTAAGGGTTCTCACTGGTGCAACCAAGGAATGCAATTCGTTGGAGAATTTTCAATGCAAGTAGTGATAGAGCAAGCGAGAGGCTTGTCACATCCTGCCCGTGAGAGAGATTTTACAGGGTCGAAATAAATGTGTCCCCTACAAGACGGTTTTGGATACTGAAAAGTGGGAACTGAGCAGCTTCAGCTGAAATACATTAACACTGCTCCATTTTAGGCCTGACCTGACAAAGGTAGACGATAACACCTGGAGTCCAGTACATCTTTCTTTTTCTTTATCTGCATGTTCTCACAGAATATAGGTGATCATGGACCTCTACTTATCCTTATTCTTTGTCGCTCTTAACACTTTTTCTCTTTGTATATCTCCCAAACCCTGCTCTGCCATCCACTTACTCAAGCCGATATTTTAAATCACATAACTGAAATGTTTATTGCGAAATTATGTGCTACTCAACAATGATTGCAAAATTGAACCCATTTGAAAAGAATGGTAATACAGTCACAGGTCGTTCTATAAAATCGGTAAGACTTATATCACTCGCTCATTTCTTCTAGGAAATGAATATCCTCCTGAATACACTGTATGTATGAAGGAACATGCCATAAAACATATTCTCACCAATTGTAGTGACCTCACTCCTAAATGTCAACGATTTTATGACATGGCACCTCTAGAGGACCCTTTCAAAAACATAAATGTAGAGATCATTCTAGTCTACTTCAGGTAGATTGGTCTATACCACAAAGAATAAGACTAAATAACTCCGTTATGGAGACATAACTGGAGAGTGATAGATCCAACGACACAAAGGATGGTTTACAAATCAAGTTTTTAAAAAAAAACTTTGTTTATTAAATAACCGACAGATTTTGAGATACCTTTTGAATACCTAGACTTGGTGTAATCGTTAGTAAGCATGTCTCACAAGATTAATTACAACTGAATAGTGAAATCGATCTTCACTGAGTGAAACACACTTTCGGCTATACGCCACATCTACGTTACGCTTAGAAAATCATACTGGGCACTTCAACGTGGTGTAATGGTTAACAAGCTTGTCTCGCTAGATCAATTACGACTGTATAGTGAGTTCAATACTCACTGGGTGCTTCACACTTTCTGCCTTGTGTTACATGTAAGCTACGCTTAGAAAATCATTTTAAGACTTCGCCAAAACTCTATCCTTGTCGACTGTCAGCTTTCAGACGTAGAGAAACCCAGACGCGGATATTCCAAAGGTCAGAATCTCGTCTGAGGTAAATAGACGATATTTCTGCGGGGAAAATATGCCCGTGTGTATGAACTGGTAATGTAACACAGTAAAATAGGCCCAGGTAAATATCTAGTCGATATACCGTTAAGACAGTAAGATATTTACCCGACAGCCTCACTGGAGAGAGATGTGACACAAGGTCATTTTTAATGTGGGGAACCTGAGCGCGTACGCTCAGTTCATTGGTCAAATCTTACCCAGCCCCCTCTTAAGCGGTAACTGGGTACTAAACTGGTCTTATCTGCGATATAAGCAATATCGTTAAAACAATAATCAATTAATTACGTAGCTTTCTGTATTTAAAGAATATCAGTTACACAACCTACGCAAGTACTTGAATAATAACCGAATAAAACATGATTATTGTTTTCTCTTTCTTTCTGAGATGTGGTATTGTAACTATTTACATTATTTACATTTTTGGACTGTTGTCTTCATCTTTATTGTCATAAACTGGACTGTATAAGAGCTAAAACGATATGAATATAACAATAAAGATGAGAAAAAACACCCGAAGAATGTAAATAGGATGAAATAGTCTCTCTACTGTTTTTCAGGTCCCGCATCACTCTATCTTCGGCCCGATAACGAGCACATTACCAAAGTGTTATATATGTTGGCTTGAGTGAACAGTAAATTTTGAAGATTATCAACTATTCCATTAGTTGTTTAAAAACATGCCGGGCTTCATGCTGAAAATTATCAAGGGAAAAATTCAATATTGAATTATAGTTGAAGGTTAAATATGAATTCGAATGAACCTGCATAGCGACTAAGAAACATGCACTAGATCGAAAACAGGAATGGATATATATATATATATATATATATATATATATATATATATACTACGGCCATAATTATTAGGCCATCCCAGTATTTTAAAAATGATGTATTTCATAATATTTTTTAGTATTTATTGCCAAGTGAATGGTTCTAAATGAAAGTAGAATGGTTCTTTTGTTAATACTGCACAATAACATGTGCATGAAATGAATTTATAAATATTTAATAATTATCCATATTGCAGTTTCATCAATGAAAGAATGAAGAAATTTTAGAGTGATTCGGAGAAATTCATCTTTGCTTACTTGTCTTGTAAAATTTTGGAAAGTAATAATAACAAAAGAACCATTCTATTTTCATTTGGCAATAAATACTAAAAAATACTATGAAATATAGCATTTCTTTTTAAAAAAGTAGGGTTGCCTAATAATTATGGCCGGTAGTGTATATATATATATATATATATATATATATATATATATAGGGGGAGAGAGAGAGAGAAGCGGGGAAGAGAAAGGGAAGAGTAAGATAGATTTTTGATACTTTTTCGGTTCAGATTTTTAGGTCAATGGTCTCTTTGAAAGCTTGGAAAGAATTAGACAGGACTGAATGTGCACAAGATTCTACTCCAATATATTTTCCGTTTTAATTGAGGAGTCGCAGGAAAGAGATCAAATTGCATGATGCTTTTCTAACGTTCACTATAACCACCCAGCCTTTACAAACACACACACATACACACACACAGATAGATAGATAGATAGATAGATAGATAGATAGATAGATAGATAGATAGATAGATGTAAATTAATACATAAAACAAAATTATACCATCAGATATTAACTCAATATGAACCATTTTGTTGCACAAACTTATTCCATTTTTCCTTCAACTTAAAGATTCCATCTTTCCAGAATTTTGATGATTTCACAGCAAAGAGTTCGTTATGGTGGTTCTTTCATGTCACCCAAAGAATTCAAATGTTTAAAATCGAGATTATTTTGCCATAACCTGAATAAATAAAAATCCGAATGAGCAATGGCTGGTGAATATAACGAGTGGGGTAACACCTCCCACCCAAGCTGCAACAAATTTTCCGGGTCACCAAAGGAACGTGAGGTCTGGCTTTATCTTGGTGGAAAACAAAATCTTTCCTGTTCAGGAAATTCTCTACATTTTTTTTAATTGCTGGCTTTAATTCGCCCATTTGCGTGCAGTACATTTAAGTATCACCTGACTAGTTACTTGGTAGAGCCTCATGCACAGCATAAATTTCCTAGACTGATGATCTGCTTTTTAGGAAAACTAAAGTTTGCTCATGTCGCTTACCCGATATCTTTTTCCTTGAAAATTTTTGTAAACAACCTATTTTTCATCACCCGTCACAATTTGCTTAAAAATTTGCGTTTATACAGAAAATCACAGATTAAAATGTGACCAAAAATATTTTTCACTCAGATCAAGTGGTACCCAAACATCATATCGATTTGTGTACTCAATATTCATTAATTGCTTATGGGCTGTGGATTTTGATAAATTTTGTGTTTTGTACCAATTTCAGTGCTTTTTGTGTTATCCAGATTATTCTCAATCAATGTCTTCATTTGTTCGTCATCTGTAATGGAGAGGTCTGCTTGAGCGTTCTTCATTAATAAGCCTAAAGTTACCAACTTTCAACTTAACGAACCACTTCCTTACAGTTCTGTCAGCTATAACACCTTCACCATGCTCAGAACATATCTTTCATTTGTTTGCAAGGGATTTTTGGTATTACAGTAATAAAAAAAATCTAATGTTTAAGATGCGCCTTATAATCTTCCATTTTCATAGGAATGCAAAATTGACACCAACGAAATAATTTTGAACTTGCTTTCTCAAGAGATAGGTTTAAGTGTTCTCTAATCAGAAAACGCTTTATATATGTCTCAGTAATTTTAATAAGTTCTGACATGTTTCAACATGAACGACTAAAAACCAACATGAAGATTCCAGACAATTTAATATATATATATATATATATATATATATATGGGTAGAAATCTTCCTTTTATACACGTTTCATTGAATGTGAAATATACGAAAAATCTCAAGTTTTTTAATGAAATATTTTTAATATACTTCTAGTTTTCCTTTTGGGCCATGTTTCTGTCTGATTATTATTTTTTATAATAATAATAATTATAATTGTTGTAGTTGAAACCCTAGGATTGACTGAAAAATGTTCCGATAGACTTACTGAAGGGATTCCTAGTAATCAATGTATTAAATATATGCAAATACAGCTCACACATTACATAGACCTTTATCTACATAACATATGTGTGGTCTTAGGGATTTTTGGAGAGGGGTTTATAAAAATGATCAGTGGATAATATTATGAAGACTTTTCTTACTTTAGGTTCCTGGTTGAGGCATGAAAAAATATCCATTCAACAGAAATCAAAGGAAGTAATAATAATTAAAGAATTGTTTAAATATAACTTGAAAAAACGGTTCTGTTGAAATATTATTTAACATTGTCAAACACTGTTAATTCATTTTTAACACAGGCCCTTCTCTTAACTGCTAGTTGGGCAATATTTACATTGGGCAATGTGCAAACATTATGGAAAAACTGTAAACAAACACTGGTATGAACATCACCCAGCACCGGTTACAGAAATAGAAGATGTAACCATTCTATGGGATTACACCATCTACACAGACAGAAAAATTGAAGCAAACAGGCCAGACATTATTGTTAAAAACCAGAAGGAGAAAACTTGTCTATTAATTGATATGGCTTGTCCAGCGGATTGTAACATAGCAATCAAGGAATTTGAAAAACTGTCAAAATATAAAGACCTGGAAATTGAAATAGAAAAAATGTGGAAATTGAAAACAAGAGTTGTGCCAGTGATAGTAGGTGCACTTGGAATGGTAAAAAATGGAACAAAACAACACATTGAAAGAATCCCTGGAAACCCCAACTTAAGAGATATACAAAAAATTGTCTTATTAAGTACAGCCCACACACTAAGGAAAACTTTATCTATGTAATGCTGGGGATGATAGGGAAGATAGAAAAACATGAAATGGAGCCATAACAACACGCCACTACCTGCCTTAGGTCTCCCCGCAGACTTGGTTGGTAGTGAGACCAAAGCAGAAATCGAAATATGATGAAAAATGACATAACAATAATAATAATAATAATAATAATAATAATAATAATAATAATAATAAGAAGAAGAAGAAGAAGAAGAAGAAGAAGAATTGTTGGCATAAAAATCAAAAGCTTGCAGAAACCATATAAATTTTCGAGAACTTGAAAATCATAAAACAAAAACCTGCTTCAATAGGTGTGATCAGAGAAAATTTTCTGAAAGACCTTGCAATTGATTGAACCAAATCTGACGCAGAAAGTAAAAATAATGAGAGTGACACACGCTATAGAGATTAGGGATTCACAATGAATCTAAGTGACTCGCTAAAAAATAAGCATAATTATGCAGCAATGTATTTAAATGAAAACAGTCATTAAAGCCTAAATCGAAAGTTACAGTTGTTGCCATAAGACTCGTGACATTTTCTTTCCTGTTGTATCGTCTCTTTTTACTTTAATACACTTTAGTATAATACACTTATTCCAGACTGCTGTTAATAAACTTATTCTCGGTTGCTAATATACTTTTTCTGGACTGCTGTCAATACACTTTGTCTCGGGTGTTGTTAATAAACTTATTCTCGGCTTCTGTTAGTACACTTATTTCAGAATGTTGTTAATATCTGTCTAATCGCATGCAATAATTACTATTTTGCTATTTATGCAAGTATTAACGGACTGTTGTTAATAGCTGTCTAATCGCATGCAATAATTACTATTTTGCTATTTATGCAAGTATTAACGGACTGTTGTTAATAGCTGTCTAATCGCATGCAATAATTACTATTTTGCTATTCATACAAGTATTAACGGACCGTTGTTAATAGCTGTCTAATCGCATGCAATAATTACGATTTTGCTATCTCTCATCTCTGTTATTTATAACATATTTGTTTACACGTGTTAAGGTATCCCAGTTATTATTATTAATCTTATTACTAAGAGAAAGATCAGTGAAAATTTCACGATTTTTCTATTTAAATTTTCTGCTGAATTCTTAATTCTTAAATTAATGATTGAATAAGATTATGTTGAGTTCTACCACAATAAAATATCTCCAGAGAACGTTCTGTCGCATTGCTGAATATATGAGCTTAATGCCTTTAACAAAATATTGTTGTAACAAAAATAAATATGAATGCTAGTCATTATTTTAAGAAGTTGGTACAGATGAAAAGATTTGAAACTAACAACTTTTCCATTTCACTGAAACAGCTGTTAAACACTTCCATCTTTCCTTCTTTCTTTCTTTCATTTTCTCGCTGAAATCAAGTAGTGTCTTTTTCCCTCTTTCCACGCGATCAAAATGTGATAGCCATTTGACATCAGACGTTAGACACTTTTATCCTTTTTTTCTTTTTTCTAGTCAAATCCCTGTTTTGCGAACATTTCTCCAAATTAAAGAAGAATTTACCAGGCGATGTTATTTGATTGGATTTATGGTAGTTGGACTTTTGACGATTCCTTGTTGGGTTTGTCATTCGATACTGTGCGTCTGAAAAATTGCACTTTTATCCTGGTTCTCACATGCAAATGACGTTATGTCACGTCCTGCTTGTGTCGGGTGGCAAGAGCAGCTAAGACATGCTTTGTATCAAGTCATCGCGTATGCGGGAGCTGAATAAATTTTGACCAGCTGCCTGAGTAAACACGCTCAGGCTCCCACGTTAAAAAACGACTTTGTGTTACAATTCGCCTCAGTAGGTGTGTGGGCAGGATAAATACTCGGCCTTTTGGCCGTGAAGAATGACCAGCTAAGACCTGCTAAATCAAGCTTAGTACCCTGTCATCGCGTATGTAGGGTCTGGGTAAATTTTGATCAGCTGCCTGAGTGTACATGCTCAGGTTTCCACGTTAAAAAAACAACCTTGTGTCACAATTCACCTCAGTGAGTTAGGGGGTAGAGTAAATACCCGTCCTTTTGGTTGAGTCCAAAGTGTAGTATCTGTTTTTATCAGCTTAACCTGATTCTCTTTCTCCACTTCTATCTTCGCTTCTTTCTTTTTTCTTTCATTTATTTCACTAAAACTGAGTAATACCTCCCCGCTCTTTACATGTGATCAAAACGTGGAATAGTCGATTATTTATAAGATATTGACAGGACGTAACGGTTGTGCTAACTAACGAAGAAAAGGACAAGTACAATTATAATACTATTTTCTTCTGCACGGTTTTCGCTTTTGTTGTTGTTTTGTTTCTCTCTCTCTCTCTCCCTCTGTGTGTGTGTGTGTATGTGTGTGTGTGTGTTAGCGCGTGTACACTCACGTCGTATAATCTCAAACAGACAGCACATTTTCAGAATATATGCAGAGACAAACAACAGAGACTTATAAAGTGATGGAATACTAAGGTTTATTCCACTTTTCTTAATGGAGGTCTTTAGTTTAAGTGTTATAGACACAAAAGCCCCAATGACAACTGGCACAATACGTGCATCATTATAGCAACTTAAATCAGCAGGACAATGTAGTTCATAAGCTTGTCATTGATCTCAACATTATGCTCTCCAGGAGCAGCCACATTGATGAAGAGGTAGTTTCCCTCTCCTCCGACACACAATGAGAACATAGTGGATAATTTGACATTCACGAGAGATACTGAAGGCAAAAAGAAACAGAGGATAACAATGAATAACTGAGTACGTGTAAATAGATGGTGGAGCCGTGTCTGGGACGGATAGGACGAAAGCAAACATTGGTTAGAGCCACAATGAATGGGAACTTATAGAGAACAATGATCGTGAAGAGACACGGTACACAAAAGAAAGGACAAGGATATCCGGTTTGGTGGCTTCAATGACGTTGTCTCCTTGTGTGTTGAAATCCCACATAATATTGATTTTGTCCATCTGGATCACAATCTCTGGCTTGTGGGTGGTACCATTTCTCGTCGACTTTAAGTTCATACTTCTCTATTATGACATACCTCACAATTTTAATCAGAGAGTTAATATAACGTTTGTAATCGGGTCATAACATATCAGAATGAATCCTGTCATTTCTTCACCGTTCTACAAATAAACGTTCTCAGAATTCAGAATTCTGGAGTTGCTTTCAAAATCATAGTTCTAATGTTACTCATTGATTATTACTATGTTGTCATTTTTCATCATATTTCCATTTCTGCTATGGTCGCTCTACCTACCAAGTCTGTGAGAAGACCTAAGGCAGGTCGTGGTGTGTTGTTATGGCTCCATTTCGTGTTTTTTCTATTCCCCTAACATCTCTAGCGTTACATAGACAAGGTTCTTCTTAGTGTGTGGGCTGTACTTAACAAGACAATTTTTTGTATATCTCTTAAGCTGGAGTTTCTAGGGATTCTTTCAGTGTGTTGTTTGGTTCCATTTTTTATAATTCCAAGTGCACCTACTATTACTGGCACGATTCTTGTTTTCAATTTCCACTTTTTGTTCTATTTTAATTTCCAGGTCTTTATATTTTGACAGTTTTTCGAATTCCTTGGTTGCTATGTTACAATCCGCTGGACAAGCCATATCAATTAATAGGCAAGTTTTTTCTTTCTGGTTTTTAACAATAATGCCCGGCCTATTTGCTTCAATTTTTCTGTCTGTGTAGATGGTGTAATCCCATAGAATGGTGACATCTTCTATTTCAGTAACTGGTGTCGGGTGATGCTCTTACCATTTTTTGTTCGTTTGTTTATTATTATTATTATTATTATTATTATTATTATTATTATTATTATTATTTCAATTTCTGCTCTGATCACACGACGTACCAAGTCTGCGGGAAGACCTAAGGTTGTGGTTTGTCGTTATGGCTACATTTCATTATTTGTTTTTCTAACTTCTATAACATCATTAGTTACATGGACAAGTTATTCTTAGTGAAAGGGGGGCTGTACTTGTCAAGACTATTCTTTCTATTTCCCCTAAGCTGGGATTTCCCGTGATTTTTTCAATGTGCTATCATTCCAAGCGCACCCATCATCATCATCATCATCATCATTTATCCATTACACCCAATGGTGCATAGGGCAGCAACTTTTTGTTGCTGTTTCTGCAACAAACTGTTTTTTTACGGGGCAGACTTGTTAGCATTGCACCCAACCTCCAAACCCCAAACCTGGAGGACCGGTGGACCATTCTTGGTCCTTACATTTACAGCACCTGGTATTCCCAAATGGTCACCAGGTTCGATGTTTCTTAACTTCGGTGATCGGACGGGAACCGGTGCATTCAACACGACATAGCCGTAGACCCCACTATGACCAGTACTATTTTTCTTTTTAATTTTCACATTTTATTTCTGTTTTGGTTTCCAGATTTTTATGCTTCGATAGTTTTTCAAATTACTTTGTTGCAATGCTACAGTCCGCTTGGTATGCCATATCAATTAGTAGGAAAGTTTTTTCTTTTAGGTTTTTGATAATTATGTCCGAATTTTTTTCATGTAAAAATAGTGTAATCCCATGGTATAGTGATGTCTTCTATTTCTGTAACCAGTGCTGGATGATATGCATACCAGTGATTTTTATATTATTATTATTATTATTATTATTATTATTATTATTATTGTGTTTTGAGTCTGCTAGTATGTTTTACGAGGTTCCTTTAAGTTCCAACCTGAAAACTCAAGACTGCAATTCAAAAGACCATGAATGCAATTCATTGTATATGCAACAGTATTCTTCTTAATTGTATGGTGCTCTTAGAATGGGTATATTAGTTTAAACTTTTATTAAAATGTTTACGTATATGGTCTGACAGAACTTATGTAGAGTTAAAATGTTTAATCAGATTAAAGGGAAGTTCCACAATAGTTTACATGTTTCTTCTTAGATATGCGTTGTGGTGCAGTGGATATCGTCTCGGAGAGCCGAGTTCGAATTCCAGTTGAATTCGTTTCCTTCACTTACGCGCAAATACCCTTGGTGAATGTATTATTCCGCCTCTTCCGACAAGGTATGTGTTAAATAGTACAGATTGGGTTTGTAGCCTCCGATTGGCAACCAATCTACAGCAGAAAGTAATGTCAACCTACTGCGGGAAAAAACTTCTTTTGAGACAAGATCGTTCAAACATGTATCACGTATAGCGCTTAACTGACTGAATATGATACTAAATGTGGAGTCTCTAGTTGTATACCAGTCACGCAAACGTACCACCTCAGTGCTAATGTATGTAGATCTGATGAGTATTTCTGTCACTTTCTTAAAAAGATTTTGATCTTCTGGTCACACAATTTCAGCAACATAGTCCCTGCTGTGGACTTTATCAACCACACTGACGCCAGGCTTTTTATGTCCAAGCTTAAGGCTGGTTTGAATTTGAAAGTCCCACAATAGTTTTACTTACCATAACCAGTAATGGGTTAAATAACAGGATGGGGCCTGGAGGCAACCCATCTAGTGTTGGTTTCACAATAAAAACACCCTTGTTAGCCCTGGCGAAACATCAAGTATTCAGCTATTTGACAAGATTATGAATTTCGCTATAAACTGCGCCAGGGTTCCAAATGTACAGGGAATACTGGAGGGGTGTAGTGAATTCTATCTCGGCCGAGCCCGCAGGACGACGTCACAATACTTCAAGCAAATTACAAAATTACATTATATCTTTTGCAATTTTGATAAAAATTACAATTCACTTGTTTTAAACTAGTGTGTTGATCCTAAAAAATTACCACTTAAATATTTTAAATATTTACTGTTACAGGCAGTTTAGGACATTGTTACTATACTCATAATTAATTTTGTTGAGTGTCAGTTTTATTAATGATGACTCGATAATTTGATGTTTCTGTTTATTATTTACATAGTGGAGTATGCCATGTACTACTAATCAATATTTCCCTAAATGATGAATATGAGCAGGAATGTTCATTTAAATCTTATGCAATCGATGATGAATCAGACATATGTAGTATAAGCCTACTTGATTACATCTAAAATATTCAATCACGCATTCTTAAATGAAGATATGACGCCTAAACAGACACACACACAAACAGAAACACACACACACACACACACACACACACACACACACACACATATATATATATATATATATATATATATGTTCGATTGCCGCCCGAATGTACATTAATATATATATGAATTTCCTATAAACTGTGACAGGGTTCCAAATGAAAAAATAGGAGAACAAGGTTCAATTGTTTTTTGAGAAAGGATAAGAGAAAGATCGAATCAAGGCGATAAAAGGTGGCAATTGACGTTGCACTTAAACTTTTGTAGATTGTAGCTATCAAGGAAGCAAGTATAGAGAAGAGAGCGATGAAAGCGAGAAAATAAACCAAAAGAATAGAAGTGGCCGTTACAATTTGTTTTGGCTGTCAAAAGGTGGGGTCCAAATGCCAGTCTAATAGCTCGAGTAAATCCCTGTAAATGGGGCACTAGCGAGATAAGCTTGTTAAATCAGAAGTCGTGAAAATATTTGTAGAAAAGGCAGAAGGAAGCCACATCTTGTCGGTGAAAA
This sequence comes from Ascarosepion bandense, assembly GCA_037127315.1. Lineage (NCBI taxonomy): Eukaryota > Metazoa > Mollusca > Cephalopoda > Sepiida > Sepiidae > Ascarosepion > Ascarosepion bandense. Next base: position 3,377,091 of record JBBBDQ010000357.1, on the reverse strand, counting down.
AGTGGCTGAAGACGAGCTGTTAAATCGAGATGATTACATTTACTCTTTGGATTTTATCGGGAACTTCGAGGTGAATAGCAGGAGCACCCGGCCAGATATGGCAACAGTACTCAATACACAGGCGAATGGTAGATTTGTATACGTGCAAGATGGATTCCGACGAGAAAAACGTCCTGTCCCAACACAGTGAGCCAACCTTCTTCTTCTTCTTCTTCTTATTATTATTATTATTATTTTTTTTTTATTATTATTATTATTATTATTATGTCATCTTTCATCATATTTCAATTTCTGCTTTGGTCTCACTACCAACCAAGTCTGCGGGGAGACCTAAGGCAGGTAGTGGCGTGTTGTTATGGCGCCATTTCATGTTTTTCTATCTTAGCTATCATCCCCAGCATTACATAGATAAAGTTTTCCTTAGTGTGTGGGCTGTACTTAATAAGACAATTTTTTGTATATCTCTTAAGCTGGGGTTTCCAGGGATTCTTTCAATGTGTTGTTTTGTTCCATTTTTTATCATTCCAAGTGCACCTACTATCACTGGCACAACTCTTGTTTTCAATTTCCACATTTTTTCTATTTCAATTTCCAGGTCTTTATATTTTGACAGTTTTTCAAATTCCTTGATTGCTATGTTACAATCCGCTGGACAAGCCATATCAATTAATAGACAAGTTTTCTCCTTCTGGTTTTTAACACTAATTGTCTGGCCTGTTTGCTTCAATTTTTCTGTCTGTGTAGATGGTGTAATCCCATAGAATGGTTACATCTTCTATTTCTGTAACCGGTGCTGGATGATGTTCATACCAGTGTTTGTTTACAGCTTTTCCATAATGTTTGCACATTGCCCAATGTAAATATTGCCCAACTCTATCGTGGCGATTTTTATATTCGTTTGGGGCAAGCACAGAACAGCCTGAGATTAGGTGGTCTATTGTTTCTTGGTGTTTATCACAAAACCTGCATTTTGGATCCATATTATTATGCATAATATTTGCCTGAAAGTTTCTCGTGAAAAGACTTTGGTCTTGTGCTGCAAGTATAAAGCCTTCAGTTTCAGACTTTAATCCAGATGCACGTAACCATCGATGAGTATTAACTTTATCAACATTGGATTTATTGGCACGTACTGGATATTGGCCATGCAGAGGTTTGTCTTGCCAGCGCTGTTTCATCTTTTCAAGAGCTTTATCTTTGGCTTTCATTTTCATATTTTTTGCCGCAATAGTTGGTTCTTGGCTACTGTTTTGCTTTTCTACAGTATCTACTAACTGTAACTCTTGTTTGAATTTACTGCCTTCTTTTATTATTGAATATTTTTTCTTTCTTTCTTCATGTTGCCTTACTAATTGTAACATCCAATCCTTTGTTGTTTCTATGTATGTTAGTAAGCCAATAGTTGTTGTCTTGTATGACAATTCCAGCTGAATAAGACCTCTTCCATCTTCTTTACGGGGTATGTATAGACGATCTACATCAGCCTTTGGATGATGCATCTTATGCTTAGAAAGAAGCTTTCTTGTTTTAGCATCCATTCGCCTGATGTCGTTTAGAGTCCAGTTTAAGATGTTAAAGCTATATTGGACAACTGGGATTGCAAGGTTATTAATGGCCATAACTCTGTTCTGTGAATTTAATTCAGTTTTTAATATCATTCGTAGCCTTCTATAGTACTCTTTACGCACTACTTCTTTCATTTTTTTATGGTGAATGTTTTCGCTCTCATTTACACCTAGGTATTTATAAGCTTCTTCTGGTTTCAATTCTTTTATTGTTACAGCAGGGTCTAGGCTAATTGAGGATGTTTCTTGTATTGATCCACGTAAAACTGTAGCTTTAGCACATTTATTCAATTAAATTTCATTCCAATGTCTTCGCTGAAGCATTTTACAGTTTGCAGAAGACCTTCCAGTTCATTATCATTCTTAGCATATAACTTCAAGTCATCCATGTAAAATAGATGGCTTATTTTCTTTTGTCCTATTTTATAACCACATTCTGTCTTGTTAAGTTGACTGGTTAGTGCTATTAATGATATGCAGAATAGTAAGGGATTATTATTATTATTATTATTATTATTATTATTATTATTAATATTATTATTCGTGAGGAAAGTGAATCAGCAATTCGTAGAAATCAATACATTGTAGGCAAGAATCATTCGTTTATAAAAAAATAAAGAAATAAAAATTAAAAGCTGGTTGAAAAGTTATGATAATCATTTTATTTTAAGCATTTAGATCTGGTGTTAACGTTATCCTGCTAAATCGGCCCCAGACTAAAATAGACACGAGAAGTCGACAAAAGAAAAAAATAATTATTTTATAGCTTCTTTGTTTTCCCGCCACCTTTTACTGTGATGTTTATTTAAAACCGTTTAAGCTGTAAATTGGTTTCTTGTCAATATTTAAAAGCAGCTGACCGCGTCTCAAGTCTTATTCTATTCGCAGATGTTCATTCAAACTGATATGAAAAGCTAAGACGTAAACAAAGTTCAATAAATTACAACCAGATTAGTCGTAAAATCAAAAGACGGTCAGTTTCAACATCTCATAAAAAATATCGCTCAAAGGAGATGCGCTTAAATGTTGAAAGAGTTTCCCTAAAGGTAGGGATGAAAACGCAAACATAATCGCGCAAACAAAGACACAGAAGAATGCATAACAATTTGACGGTAACGTTGCACTGACAAATAGAAACACGGAAATAAATCTATCATACTTAAAATTATTGTTTACTAGCAGTATAGCCCGGCGTTGCTCAGGTGTAATGAAAGCTTTACGTTGGCACGAAAGACTAAAAAGCAATACTTGATTCCCGTTAAAGCGAAACCGTAGACTGAAAGAAAAATGAATGGATGTAAATCAAATTTTGAAGTTTGGTGAGAATCGGATAAAAGGACATACAGGCAGATAAACAGACACACGCCCACAAACAACTTGCCTTATATATATATATATATATATATTATCGATTTTCTGCAATATTGTAAGAACTGCAACCTTGAAACTTCTGAATATCGTTTCTTATGATTTTGTCTATGAGTAGATCAAATTTGATTAAAATCGGACCATTCCTTCTATAACCCGATTTTTTCGATTATCGATTTTCGATATTTATCAGGGGTACCTCAACACAAAACCTAGCTAATAACACTCGCAGACGCTTATAGTACAACTGGGTAAATTTTCAAGAAAATCGGTTCAGCCGTTTCGGAGCCTATAGGTAACGGACACACACACAGACATACACACACACACAGAGACAAAGTCCCATTTATAAATAAGTTTAGATTCAACTCCAGACGTCGTCTACTAATATCGTTGATTTCTGTGACTTTTTTCTGTGGAGAATGTGATATACTTTTTTCAATCGGATGTAGCGCTTATATATATATACCTGTCATTCAGTTTTCATACGTACTCATCCTAAAAGCACCTAGAGTCGACCACATTGACATTTGTAGGGAGCAGCCACTGATATCTGTCATGCGCTAATAAGGCAGTTTAAATCGCCGATGCACCTGGCTTCTCGGATGCTCTCGTGTGACACCGATTGCAGTGTCTATTTTGGTATCACCTGGGTAATGTACAGTACATATGGAGGCTAGCACGTCTCAAGACCTCTTATTACAAACGTTCGTTATTAATATGAATTTGAACTCAAACTATCTTATATTTCTGGGCCAGAATTACATACAAAAAATGATAGGCGTAAAATCTCTAATTATAGTCAAAGAAAATCATTTAATAAGTAGAAAAAAAGATCGAATTTGCAATTATTCAATATTACATCAGCCAGGTAATTTTGTTAACATATGATATTTATTTATTTAAAAAAAAGAACATATAAAATCGACATTAGCAAAATCACTGAAAACTATTTTAATTCAATAGGGAACCAATACAAGCATATTTTCGAAGATAATTTCAAATTCATTGAAAAAAACAAATATATAAATATATGTATACGTGTATGCGTATGTGCGTAAGTGTGTATGTGTGGGTGTGATAAAATATAGTTTTGAGTTATCCTATACTAAAGAGTAAAAGTGACCAATGTCAACGATAGGCCATATGTAAATATAAAAGTGGACACTAGTATCAACACTGAGAGGTGACAGTCTGTTTCATGGTTGGACGCAAAGAGGTAAATTTCACTCATGCATGAAACAGACGGTAACTTCTCGGTATTAACCATATTTTATATATGTGTGTGTATGTGTGGTTTAATGAATTTGTATAAAAGTTGGATTGTTGCACAAACAAAAAATTACATATATATATATATTAGTCATCCACTTACAAGCCTGTTTTGCTGTATCACAGCTCATCAGTGTGCCTAGACACACCCGCTCGACTCTGGCCGGGATCGAAACTCGACCGATTTGGTGTCAGTCGGAGTCTCTACTTCCGTCGACGCATGGCATCAGAGAAGGGAAATTTTAGCGTGTTGTATATCGGCAGTGTTTACACACGCCAGTTCGCAAGAGAACTCAATTCATTTCTAAAGAGTCACGCATAGGTATACATATACAAAACACTCTTTATACATATACAAAACACTCTTTATACATATACAAAACACT